>JACEEZ010021282.1:35491-63494 GCA_016584305.1 Chionoecetes opilio | reverse complement strand
TTGCGTATATTTTTTTCCGAAAGGCTTTTTTTTGGCGTTTTTTTTATTTTTTTTTTTCTATTTTTTGGAATTTAATTTATTTTTTTATCTGGGCTTTTTTAATTTTTTTTATATTTTTTTTTCGTTTTTTTGCGGATATTTATCTAGTTTTGGGAAAAATTTTTTTTATTTTTAAATTAGTTTGGTATTTTATCTAGTTTTTGCGAAATTTTTTTATTTTTGGTTTTTTATATTTTTTTTTATCTAGTTTTGCGATTTTTATTTTTTTAAAACTTTTTGCGAAATTTTTTTTGGGTATTTTTTATTTTTTGCGTAATTTATCTATTTTTTGCGTATTATAAAGTTTGGGTATATATACATTTTTTTTTGCGTTTTTTTTATTTACCTCTGTTTTGCTATATTCCCCTTTTGTTTCAGCATAACTAATGTGCGACCCCCGGTGCCTGTTACATTTAATTTTAAACCCCAAAAGGTATTTTACAATTAAAATTTCATACTTAAGTGTAGTTTCCCCTCCCAAAACCCACACACAGATGCCCCGCATAGCACAGCACAGGCAGCACGCACAGCGCACAAGCACAGATAGTGAGTTCTGGTATACGGGACACTTTGAAAGGGGCCCTTGCCTCCCCCAGCAGCATATTCACACGGGCTGTAAAAATAAGAACCGAACCCTCACCCCAAAAATTTTTCACTTCCGCCCCCAGCTATCCTCCCTCCGTCACTTCCCCATCCCCCATATTCCTCCCCTCCCATACTTCCCCCCCCAATCTATACTTCCCTCCCTACCCCAACTTCCCTCTCTATTCTCTGTCACTCCCCCCCCATCCCCCATACATCCATCTCTCCCCCTCCGACTCGCCCCTCCACCCCCCATATTTCCCCCTCACCCCACCCTCTCTACACTCACCAAAATCCTGTCACGCCCCATTCAAATCTACTCAAAAATCTTTTTTAAGAGACCCTAATCATGACACGTCGCTTTCCTTTTACATGTTTTTAATTTCAGCGTAAATGATGCCGCAGGGCCCGGAAATCATTTGCTGTGGGGGGTTGGCTTAGGGACGCACGGGTAACCTGTTAAAAGCGGCAATGATGGGAACACAAAGCGTGGCGGAACACACAGGACCGGAGCGCCCTAAACTTTTTCCTTCATAGTGGGATATATCGGGTAATTTCTAGATTTTGTTCCCTTTTTTTTCAGTCAAATTATCACTTTATCTTGTGCTGCCCTGGGAAAGTTAAAGCAACATACAGTACCCTTTGCAATCACCGAGCGGCTGGCATATTGATTTATTAGGAAAAAAAAAAAATTAACAAGACCACGTACAAAGATAAGAAAATATGAACTAAGAAAAAAAGGAAGCTAAAGAGGGCCCCGAGGCCACACGTGGAGTTCCTGTCACCAAACCCTACATACATACCTTTCTTCCCCCCCATGAACCCATCCAGCCCCTTTTAAAACTCCCTAATGACCCGCAAAATCCTGTTTCGAGCCTTCCCTCTTTTTAAACCCTATTTTTGGGAAACCCGTTTTTTTCCCATTTCCTTTTTAAATCTACGCTTTTCCCGCTTTAACCGTTACTTTTGTTTACCCCCGGGTTTAAAAACCTAAGAACTTTTCCTACCCCTCTTATTTAAATCCCTTTATCCCCTTAAAAATTCATCAGATGCCCCCTTTCTCTGCGTCTCTCAGTGATGTAACTTTAATATTCAATTTTCTCAAACTAAGTTACGATCCCCCGATCATTTTGGCTCCCTTTTTGCATGTTTTAACAAGCTATATCACCCGTAATAGGAGACCAAAACTGAACCCCATAGTTGGTGAGGCCTGACTAGAGCCAGATAAAGCTTTTGAATAAATTTCCCAATTTTAAACTTTTAACCCAAAATTTATTGGTTTTTTTGGAATACAGAATTTCCCCCTATAGCCCCCCGATTTCGGCCTTTATTTAAACAAATTCCTTTTTCTTTTTGGGGATCATTAAACGGGCCTTTTAAAAAAATTTTTCATTTTTAACTATCCCTTTACCCTTTTGAATCCTTTTAATCTTGATTCCCCATGTTTTTTTTAATCTTCCCCTTAAGGTTTTTTGGCACTAAAAAATTTAAATTTTAATTTAAACCCCAACCCTATGGGCCCTTCCCCCGGTCGAAAAAGGACTTTTTTCCCTCGGGGGTTTTTTTTTTTTTTAAAATTTTTTCCTACAATTTGGGGCCACGCCGCCTATTTTCCCCCCTTTTTTTAAAAATTTCCCTTAACGCCTTCCAAACAGGTTCGCTTTCAAATCCTTTTAAAAACCCCTTAAAATAAATTTTTTTCCCTGGTTTTAAAATTTCATTTTGGACCCCACCTTTTTCCCCTTTCCCCTTTTAGGGAAATTTTTTTCCTCATATTTCCTTTGGATACCCCTCCCCCGATATCGTCCCGTTTAACCCTTTTCCCAAAACCCACTTAAGAAAATTAACTTTAACTTTTACCTAATTCACCTTTTTAAACCCCTCACCCTTTTGCCCTTTGAACCTTAAGGGCCCCAACCTTTTTTCCCCCTTGTCTTTTTAATTTACCTGTAAAACCCCTTTTCCATTTTTCCCCTGGCCTTCTCTTTCTCTAAATTTTTTAGACCGGGTTTTTTTGTTGCCTCTACGGTAAACCCCTTTTCCCCCTTTAATTTCCACCCCCGCGAACCTTTTGTTGTTTTTACCCAAGGGGTTTTTAAATTAGTTGGCCCCCCTTTTTTCTTTTTTTTGGGACCTTTTTTTCCCTATAAGGAAAAAAATTTTTCCGGGGCCCGTCAAATTTTAAAACCGGTTATTTTTAATTGGTAATTTAAGGGGTTTAATCTTTACCCTATCCCCCCTATTTCCCCCCTTTTAAATTAATTACCTTCCCCGACCACCCCCTTCCTGTCAAACCGTTAATTAAATAGGGGGGGTTTAATCAAAATTTAATAAAAACGAAAGGGGTTCTTTTGTCTGTCTGTCTGTCTGTGTTTGGGGTTGTGTTGTGTGGGTTGTGTGTGGGGTATTTTTCCCCCCCCCCGGGGGCGCAACCCCTTTCATATGGCACTTTTTTGGGAAAAGGGTTCCCGGGGGGAAAGGGTTTTTTAAGCCCCTTATGAGATGTTTTTGATAAATTTTTTTTTCTTTTTTTTTTTTAGCAGCCTATTACGAAAATTTTGTGAAAAAAAAAGGGGGTTTGCGAGAATTGGGGAAAACCCTTAATGTAGGGTGAGGGGAAATGGGTGATTGAATTTTTTTGGGGGGGGGGGGGGGGAAGGGGGGGGGGGGTTTTGGGTTTTAAAAAGGGTGTGGGGTTTGGGGGTAAAGGGGTTTGGGGGGGGGGTTTGGGGGGGGGTTAGGGAATAGGGGGGGGGGGAAATGGGAAATTATAATAATATAACGAAAGTGTTTTTCTGTCTGTCTGTCTGTCTGTTCTGTGTGTGGGGGTGTGTGTGTGTTTTTATGGGTTTCCGCCCCCCGTGGCCCAATTTTAAACATATTGGGCCCCTTTTTTGGGAACCAGGTCGACCAGGGGAAGGTTTTAAGCCCCCTTGTGAAATGATCCGAAAAAATTTTTTTTTTTTTTTTGCAGCCTTTTAGCGAAAATTGTGAAAAAAATTTGGGTTGCAAAGAATTGGGGAAAACCTTGATTAGGGTGAGGGAAGGGGTAAATGAATGGGGGGGGTGTTTGGGTAAGGGGGGGGTGATGGGTGGGTTGAATGGGTGGGGGGTAAGGGGGTTGGGGTGGGTGAGGGTTTGGATGGGGAGGGAATAGGTGGGGGGTGAGGGGTAATGGGTGAGTGAAGGGGTGTGGGTGAGGGAAAGGGTGAGTGAATGGGTGGGGGGTGATGGGAAATTTGGGTGGTGAATGGGGGGGGGGGGAAAGGGTAATGGGTGAGTAAAATGGGGGGGGGGAAAACATACATTTCTAATCCAGGGATTTAAAAGGAAATTTTAAAAAAAGGGCAATCTGGGGAGTCCGTTTTTGGGTTTGGGGCCGAACCCCCAAACCAAAAACCATTTGGGGGGCCAAAAGGCCCCCCAAAAAGCCCTCCGCAGGAGCTACCCAAAAAGGGCCCGGGGCCCCGGAGGGGGGCTTTGCGGCTAGCCCTTTCATTTTTGGTTTTTGCTGTCACGCCCTTTTCCTTACCCTGGGAAAATTTCTTCCCCCCCCCCATCTCTTATTAATAACCTCCAAGTGTCTTATAATCCGCAAATTTGGGCCCTTTTTCTAAAATTTTTAGGTATTCTATGTTTTTTTTGGCCATTTAAATTTTTCCATCTTCCCATTTTAAAGCAAAATCGGACTCAAAAGGTCGCTTTTAAATCAATTTTTCCACCCGCCCAAAACTGTAAAAAAAATCGTCTCTATGAAACCCAGAAAAGATCTAGAATATTTTTTCCCCTCTAGTAGGTCCTTGATTTGTTTGATTTAAAGGAATTTATCCGGGATTATTTTTTAAAAATTCATTGCGTCGCTGCCCCAAATGTTTAAAAACCCCATTTCAAATTTTCCCTAAGAAAAAAAAATTTCCCCAAACCACGCATAGTCGATATATCTGCAGGCCTTTTTTATTTTTTCCCCAAAATAGGAGCTGAACCCTTTTAAAAAAGTTTTGGGGCCAAATACCTAAAACCCAAAAACCTTTTTCTCAGTACCCTCCGAAACCCTTTAAAACCCATATGGGACTCTATGCTGTCATCTTTTTTTAAAAACAATTAAACACAACACTGCAATGATCTCTTGCAAAAAGGGCCACCCTCCCACCTCGCCTGCCAACCTGCCCTTGTGAAATAATTTATCCCAGCTATCTCGACTTCCGGACAAATCCCTTTTTCCTGACATACCCAAAACCATTTTTTCTGTTAAGGCAAATTATATCAAAATCCTCAAAACTATTTATTCCCTCAGAAATCTATCTTGTTTAAAATACTCCTCCCCCTTTTTGTATAGAAAACCCGGGCAAGAAAAACTCCTATTATTTTTGCCCCATTTTCCCCTATCTTTTTTTTTTTTTTTTTTTTTTTTTTTTTTTACATCAAGGGGCCCGGGCCCGGGGGGGCACAACAAAAATGGGTAAAAAAAACCCGCTTATTTGCCAGTCCCTATAAAAAGACAGTAAGAGAAAAAAAATAAAAAAGGGGGGTGAACCTTTTTATTCGGGAGGTTTTTGTTACCCCTTCTTTTGAAAAGATTTAATTCTAGGAAAGGGGGGAAAAAAATTAAAAAACAGGAAGAGATTTCCCAGAGTTTTCCCCAAAGTAAAAGGGGGATGAAAGAATTAAGATACTGTTTAAACCTCCTGCTTAAAAGAGGAAACAGAATAGGGATGAAAATGAGTAAAAAAGGGCTTGTGCAGCGGGGGCCGCGGGGGGGGGGGAGGAAATGCATTTAGCAATTTCCCAAAAGGCAGTGAGCATAAAAAATAACGGTAAAAGAGAGCAAGAGAAGCAACTTTGGGCTTTTGGTGTTTTAAAAGATTGAAGACATAAGTGTGGAATGCCTGAAATTTCCCGTAGGTTTTTTGTCCCTAAAAAATTTTTTTGCCGGGTTCGGGGGCTTCTATGGGTATAAAATTAACGAAAAAGGGGGGCCCCAATTTTCAGCCCCCCAAACCCCCTTTCGGGGGGTAAATTCCCTTTTTTGGCACCCCCCAGGTTTGGTCTCGGGTAACCCCTAAGAACAGTTTTCAACTTTTTTTCTTTGTTACAGCCCAGTGAACTATGATTCCTACAAATTGCTGATGCTGATGTCAGTTTGGATATCTAAATTTCTCTTAACGCCCCAATTTTTGGTATAACCGAAACCTCTATTTTTCGTTTTTTCTCCCCCGCTTCTTTTACGAAAGCCGCCCTAAGTTTACTTTTCCATCCCAAACTTTTTATGCAGGCATACTTAAAAAATTTTTAACAGGGTTTTTTTTCCTCCTTTATTCTGGTTTTAAGACGGGACAGTGGATTTCCCACTGGCGGATTTTACCACCCCTGCGCCCAACCTCCCCCCAAAAAGGGGGTTATTTATTTAGCGATACGTCCGTTTTCCCGATACTGTAAAAAATCGGCCCTTTAAAATCTGGGTTTTTTCAACGGGGCCATATTTAAAATGTCCCCCCAAATAGGTTTGGGGCAATCACTGCCATAGAATTTACAGAGGGGAGTACAGGGCAGGCCATTTTTTAAAGAAACCCTACACCTTTTTCCCCTTCCCCCTATTTTTCACCCAAAAATTTGCGATTTTCAAACTACAGTTTTGGGGGGCGGGCAGGGAAAAAGACTTTCAGTGGAAAAACACGCCTTTTTTTCCCCAATTTCCACCCATTTTTTTAAATTGCAGGAAGGGTTGGACAATTTCCCAGGGTATGATTTTGTCCCGCTGTCATGTGGGTTTGGGCACGAAATGATAGGGGGAAGAAAGGGCGGGCACGAGTTGGGGAAGCTTTTTCCCCTTCCCAATTTCCCTTTGCCCGAAACAGCTCCCCCCGGTGAGGTAGGGTTCTGGCCCCTTTTGAACTGTAACATGACCCAAAAAAGTCTCCAACGTTTTCCACCTGGGGGGAAGCTCGCCCATTGACCAACTCGGCGGAATAGAAATGCACCCTAATGTTTTGGAAGCAGCCCAATGGCGGGGCCCTTTCATCATCAAGCTTTGGGTAGCATCTACCCATGTTTTCCCTTTGAAATTCCTATGAATCTGCCTCCCAATCAGCCCCTGAAAAATTTGTGGAGCCCCAAGAAGTCCTTGACTTTTGCGAGGGCCCAATAACCGGGACTCTTTAAAAGAGGGCTTTTTCCCCTTTTCTTTTTTCCTTGCCTTTTATGAAACTTCAAGGTTTATAAGTAATGCTATCGGTCGGGGAGGGATAAGATCAAGAAGGAGCGGAGTACGTCAGGTCGGGGGGGACCCATACGCAATTTTTCTGGCAGCCCCCACGGGGTTAGAAAAAAAAGTACGGGGTTTTGGGAATCAAGGTGCCACCCCTTTTTGTGTAGGCAAAATCAAAACCATTCCCCTTGATTTATCACGTACACGCCCCCCCGAGAACGAATGAATTTTTTTGTTTGCGAAAATAGTAAAGCGCCCTTTGGCCAAACAAGCTTTGTGAGCTTCCGTTTTGGGTTTTGGGGTTTGCTGAAAGAAAACCCCTATTAAGGCCCTTTGGTGAGTTTTCATTTCGGGATGAACTTCTACTCAATGGTTTGGGGTTTGTTTCGTTTCTCCCGGGGTCTTTTTTTCAACGACAGACCCAAAAGTATCGATCAAACACAACACGCCCCCTCATCATAGCTTGTCATTTTGGCCCTTATGCGTTTTTTTGGGAAGGGCTTTCCTGAAGGGTGAAATCTTCAGCATTTTTGGCGTTTTTTGTCATACTCTGAATAAAACCCTTTGCTTTTAAATGATGAGAAATTTTTAAACTGGAGGATTTTCCTCCCCTAGGTCGGGTACTGGGGGAAACATCAAGGTTTAAACCGGGGGAATCTTAAACTGCAGCATCAGACGGGCCCTTGTCATTTGGGATGTCCCAAAAGTCTATCAACAGCAAAAGAGAGGGGGCACTGTTGACATCTCGTATTTCCCAAATTATTTCCCAAATTTTTGGCACAAAGGCCCGGTCGGTTTCCCCTGAACAATGAGAAATTTCCCAGTAATTAGGGGGGTTTCCTCACGAAATTTTTGATGACTTTATCCCCAAATGGGGTATTTTTAAAATTTATCCCCCAACTTGAGAAGGGCCTTCAACTTGAGCTTTTTCATCTTGCCCCAAAAACCGGAGTTTTGAGTGGAAATTAAAGATTTTCACAAAACAAAACCCCTCCCCCCGCTTCTGCCCCTTTTTCTGCAATGCAAAATTTTTCCCTTTGCTACCTCGGCACAAGAGCTGTTTAAAACTAAATTTTTAAATGGTGTTTTCACTCTGAAGGGGTTTTTCTGGGGCAGTCCCAACTTTTTGATTGAGGTTTTTTAGGGCCTTCTCTCTTGCCCTCAGTGCAACGGTCCGGGACAGCGGGGTTAATGCCAATGTGCGTTGGGATGCCCTGGAAACTTTTGGGAAGCTCTCAAGATTACTCTCAACGATACGGGAAAGGGCCGGGTTTGTAGGGGTGACGAGCGTTTGAGAGCGCTTCACTCTGCTGAGTCCTCCCATCCCAAACCTGCCCCTTTTAGTTTCTTGTTTTTCCTTTTTCGAGTGCCTGATCTGTGGCAGTTTCGTGAAGGGTATCTCTGATTTTGCAACAAAAAAGTCCCCGGGAACCAAATGCATTCCAGTTTCGCTCTTTATTTTCCCAAAGCGCTTCATTTTGCAAGAGGACGGGCACCCATTCGAGCGAAATTTTTTAAAGGGACCCGTGCGAAAAAATTTTACTTGATCGGGGTTCTCCAAGGAAGCAAGAAAAACCCCCTTGCCGGTCTTTAGCGGCAAGAGCTGCCCAAAGGGAAAAAGGCCCTTTCCATTTGATCGAGGTTGCTGAAAGGAATTCTGAAAAACTCCCAATTTTTTCATCCCCCCCAAAGTGGTTTCACTTTCCCAAAGGTACCATGATCTGACATATTCATATTCCTTAGTCATTTTGGGGTTTACGTGAATGAATTTGTCCTTGAAAGCATTGCACCGGACAAAAAAGGGGCCCTTTTAAAAGAGTGGATAAAAAAGACATAAAAACCCGCTTTCATAATAATTGCTAGACGTTTGTGATGGGTATTCGATGGCCTTTTTTTTGTATGCTTTTCCATGAAAGATCCCACGAAGGGGTTTTGGGTGTTTATGCCACCACTTTTAAAAAGGGAATATATCCAGGCCACTGCCATCCCATCGTTTTCCCAAAAGAAACAGTAAAGCAGGGAAATGCAATATGGAGAGCTTTTTCCCTTAAGATCCAATTGGTGTCCCCAACTGACTGCGAATTTTTTAAAGAAAGTGAAAAATAGGTCCAAAGGGCCGTGTTAAAACAAAGTTTTTTTTCTGTGGACCAATGGGCAAAGGGGGAGAGATTCCCTGGGCCCAACCGAAGAAAAGTGTAAAGAGTCCCATAGTCCCGTGGGGTGGTCTTTAAAATTTGGGGGCGATCCCTCTACATTCTTTCGGGTTGGGCTGCGGAAAGATTGGGGTAACAGCAGAGATTTGGGGAGCAGCCCAAGTTGGCAAACACATTTTCTTGCCAATTTTTCCCTGGGGTTTGGTTTTCTTTTTCCGAAGATAGGGATAAGGGCGACTGGGGGCCTTTTCAGGGGGCACCTTCCTGATTCCTTTCATGTCCCTGTCCCCGTGTTTGGTTTTCCCTTTGCTGACTCAGTTTTTTAGTGAAATCCACAATAAAACCGTGCCCTCATCAGTTCCAATAGTTTGCCCAAATGCCCAGGGTGAGTGAAGTTTTTTTGCCAGAATATTCTTCCCCTTTTCCCCCTTTCCCTAGGGCCGATAATCTTTAATGGAGTGGGTTTTGGACGGGGTTTTTGCACCAAAGTTCCCCGTCAAAGGGGAAAAGGGTTTTTTGAGAGGGAAACTTTTTTGGTATTTTTAATTTTTCCTTTAAAGAAAATCTCCCTTTAAACTTTTTGGAAAAATTTTACCAAAACCAAATTGCCATGGAAGGTTTTCCTTTCCCCGTCGGTTGTCCTTTTCCCGGAAGGTCAATATTATCGATCGCAAAAATGTTGGTTTAGGCCCCTTTTTTGACAAAGGGGTTTTGGGGGACAAAAAAACCCCCAGCCTCCTTTTCCCCTGGAGAAAACTCTGGGTAAATCGTTTTTTTCCCAAGTCAATGATGTGAAAAGGGAGTCACTTCCAATATACACAGCTGAGAGGTTTTTAACAAAATTCTTTTAAAAGCAATCTAGAATGAACAGCCAAAGGGGGAAACCGAAAGGGCAGAGGGGTCTGGACTGTTTGTCGGGGAAAGGGACGCTTTTTTTGTCTGTGTTTTACCGGCGATCAATCCGAGTATTTTGGACAAGGAAATGGCATGAAAAGTCGACAGTTTTTTTCCACCTCCCGGTCTCGGATTCCCGGGCACTTTGGGCAAAATGGCACCAAAAAGGAGGTGGGCCCCATGAAGAACTGGAGAAAGACGGATTTTCAAAATTAATGAAGCTGCCCGTAAAAAAACCCAAAGCGTTGTTGCGAGCACTCTTCCGCAGAAGGTTGGCGACATTCTTTAGGGAACCCCAAAATTATCTCATTCCATTGAGGACCTGTAACATGGCCATCGTGACTGCAGTGGAGGAAGGGACAAACGGTCAGGCCCCATTCCGTCTTAGTGATTTTTCAAATTTCACTTCCGGAAGGCGCTCGGGTGATGAGTCTTTTGAGGTAAATTTTCCCATAGTTCTCACTCTCATTTAACCAAACCCCCACGGTATCCCTTTTAAAAATTTTAAAGTAGGGCCCTCATTTTTTCTCGCCATGCTCAGGTAAAATCCTCGCACTAAGGTGTTTTGAAAAAGCGAGGACCCAAAAATGGGGACACATACTGAGCGAATGAGTGGACATTACCCGTGATCTGTCCTCCCTTGATATTCGCCCGTGCAGGGCGCAAACATGCCGTGATAGTTTCTTTTCAAGACTGTGCTCGCCCGGGGGGGGTTTTTTCAAGGGCCGCTAAATGAAAAATCTAAAATGGGCATCTGGGGTTTTCGTTGATCTGTAGGGGGTTTTACCCATTGAGTAGTAAGAAAACGGTTTTTAGTGGCTCTGAGCATTCTTGGGACAAAAAGTCACAGTTTGGAAAAAAACACCCCTTGGTTCCTTTGGAATAGTCTTTGAACCCCCTTTGGCCGAACAGTCCCCCACTTGAAGGTCGCCCCCTTCCCCGGGACGCAACAGGTTTAAACCCCTTCGGGGTCCCTTTTTCCCAAACGTTTAACCCTTTTTCTTTTTACGATAGGTTTTCCCCCATTCACTATGATACCCAACGTACTTGGGGTTCTCCCTTATTTTTAAAACCCAAAAAGGGAATTTGTATTTTATGAAAGTCAATTTCAGTAACACCAAAGACACTCTCTCTTGACATTTTTGGGAAAAAATTTTATCTGTCATGACCGGATTGTTCACCAAACGCTTCTTTTGTGGAAACCTTTTTTACAAAATCAGCAAACGCCGCCCCCTCCGATATTCCCCCCATACTACCCCCATCTCATTTTACAAGGGGAATCTGTGAGCTCAAAAATGTTCTTCAAAATGGCCCCGAAAAAAAAAAAATGGGGGTTAGACCCCATACCCCGAAAAACCCCCGGAAGTTTTAAAATTTTGAACCGGAAAATGCCCATAAGGCACTTTTTGGGTTTCTTTTTTTATTTCTATAAATCGACTCGGGTTTCCGGAAAAAACCCACAAAAGGATACTCCAAAATTTGGGGAAAAAGGGCAAATTTTTGGCGGGGGGATTGGTGCCCTGGTCAGTGCCGGGGGGCCCCCCCCAAAAGGGGAATTTACCCCCAAAAAAAAAAGGGGGGTTAAAGGGGGCCCGAAAATTGGGGACCCCATTTTTTTCTGTTAATTGATACCTATAAAGCCGAACTTTCAAAAAAACAAATTTTTGCACAAAAATCCTACGGGAGCCCCTTTTTTAACATTTTTTAAAAAACCGCACTAACGTGGAAATTAAAAGGAGAAGGGGTTGAAAGAGCCCCAAAAACTTTTGACTGACCCTGTTTTGGAAGCTTTTAGGGGATCCCCCCAAACTGTGAAATACTCCCTAATGGGGGAAAGGCCCCGTAGAGAGCAAGGAATTTGGGGGGGGAAAAAAAAAAAGGCGCAGACGCCAAAGGGCACCAATTTTAAAGCTGTTTTAGCAGAGATGGGGATTTTGAGATTTCCAAATTCAGATTTTTTTGTAAAGGATAGTCCTAGAAGTTCATTGTAGAAGAAGGAGGGCAGGTTTAGTGTCCAAAAGAAGAAAAAGGGGGGATTTTCTGGTAAAGGGTTTTGCCGATTAGTAGGGAAGGGAAAATTTGGGGTTTTTTAGGCCTTGAAAAAAAACAAGGTTTTTTTTGCCCCAATCAAAATTATAGAAAAATAGAAGTTTTGGCGCTCGGGGGCATCTCTCCGTGAAAACTTATTTTCCCGTTGAGGGGGCCGTCTAATAAAAAGACGTTGAAAAATTTCAAGGGGAGAATAAAACAGCGGGGAATGCATTGGGCTTTGAGTTTGACTTAGAAGATCTTAATTTAATAATAGAAAGAGGGGTGGGGTGATGGACAGAACCCGGGGGGACACCCTATTAATAGATTTAGGAGAAAAAACAATGCCCCGGGCTACAGTTTCCCCCAATACAACGGTTTGAAAAGGGAAAATTAAAAAGAAGGGAAAAGAGGGGAAGGATAAAAAAACCGGGAAAGAGGGTTTGTTTGGAACTTTAAGATTTTTGCCAACTCTATCAAAAGCTTTGGGTATGTCAAGGCACAGCAAAAGTTTTTAAAACCCAAACCCCTAAGGGAGGATTTACCCAAAATTAGGTTTAAAAAAGCTAGAAGATCGCCATAATTTGCCCTTTTCGGAACCAAACCTAAATAACGATCCCAAAAGAAGATTGGAAAAGATAGATGCTTTAAGGAAACTTCTTATTAAGTTAATTCAAAAACTTTTTTTAAAGGCAGGAAGTCAAAGCTATAGGACGGAAGTTTTAAAGGTTAGGGGGGGCCAACCCAACCCCTAGTTGTAAGAAGGGAGGAAAGCTAACCCGGGTTTAAGGAAGCTGTAGGAAAGTTAGGGGCAGGGGTGGGCCCCGTGGTTTTGTGGTGTATTCCAAAACGCTTTGTTGAGACTTTTGGTATTCCCCGGGTATTTTTTGAATTGCCCCGGGTGGCACTTTATTGCAAAGCATTTGGTTGGGGGCCCTTTTGGGGACAGCTGGGGTTTTTTTTTTCGGGCATAACCCCCCTCTACCGCAGGGACGGGGGGCACTTTTCGAGGAAAGGAGTTCCCGAAACTTGTCGGGAAACCCTTGAAAGGGGGTAGGGTTGGGAGAGGCTTTTTTTAAGGGTAGAAAACCGGGGGGGTTTGACACTGGGGGCGGAAATAAGGGGAAAATTGCGACACTAGGGGGAAAAGGGTTTTAGAAGGGGGGAAATCAAAAGGGTTCGTAAGAAGAGAGAGAGGGGGGTTTAGTTTAAAACCCCTCTTTTTCCTTCAAAATACCGTCCTATAGCTTTGACTTCCTGGGCCTTTTTAAAGTTTTTGAATCTTAAATTAATAAAAAGATTTTTAAACACTATTGCTCACAATCTTTTATCCCGATCGCAGTTTCGGTTTTCCCTAAAGGGCGATCTAATGGCGATCTTCTAGCTTTTCCCAACTAAATCGGGATCCTCCTTTTGGGGGGTTTTGGTGAAAACTTTTCGGGTTTCCCGGGCATATCAAAAACTTTTTATAGGTTTTGGCACCAAAACTTTAAAAATTTTCCAAAATAAACCCCCATTCGGTTTTTTTATCCCTTTTCTCTGACCTTTAAAATTTTAGTTTCCTTGAAAACCCTTTTATTTCAGCTAAATGTAACGGACATTGTTCTTTTCCAAAAAATTTCAATAGTGGGTTCCCCCGGGGGTTTTTCCTATCACCCCCTCTCTTTTTATTATCATTAATGAAAATTTTTAAGCCTAACTTTAAAGCCCTTTTCACTTCTACGCTGGTGATTTTTTCCCTGCATTTTTTAAAAAGGTCGTTTTTTTAGACGTCCCAAACCCAAAAGAAAATAAGTGATTCACGGGAGATGCCACCGAGCGGGCCCAACTTTTTGATTTTTTTTATAATTTCTGAATTTGGGGGGAGAAAAAGCAAACTTTTTTTTGGGTTTAATGGCCCCTTTTTAAAAACCCCAAATTTTTACCTATTTCCGACAAACCAAAAAAAAAGAAAAACTATCCCCTCTTTTTTCCCAAGGAAAACTCAACTGTCTCCTTTTTCCACAATGAAACTAATTTTCTTAAGGAAAATAATTTTGTGTGTGTTGTGTGTGTGTGGGTTTGTTTTGTTGGTATTTCCGCCCCGTGGCGCATCACCTCATTGACTTTTTGAACCGGGTTGACCAGGGGAAGGTTTTAAGCCCACTTATGAGATGATTTGATCACTTTTTTTCTCTTTTTTTTTTTTTAGCAGCCTATTAGCGATAATTTGTGAACAAAAGTGGTTGCGAGAATTGAGGAAACCTTAATGTAGGGTGATGGGTAATGGGTGAGTGAATTGGTGGGGTGATGGGTAATGGGTGTGGGGTGATGGGTGAGTGAATGGGTGGGGGGTGATGTGGGGTGGGGGTGATGGGTGAGGGAATAGGTGGGGGGTGATGGGTAATCTATAATAATATAAGCGAAAGTGTGTCTGTCTGTCTGTCTGTCTGTCTGTGTTGTGTGTGTGTGTGTTTGGTATAGGTTCCGCCCCCCGTGGCCCAATTTCATCATATGGCACATTTTTGGAACCAGGTCGACCAGGGGAAGGTTTAAGCCCACTTGTGAATGATCCGATAACTTTTTTTTTTTTTTTTAGCAGCCTATTAGCGAGAATTGTGAAAAAAAGTGGGTTGCGAGAATTGAGGAAACCTTGATGTAGGTGATGGGTAATGGTGATGTGAATGGGTGGGTGATGGGTAATGGGTGTGGGTGATGGGTGAGTGAATGGGTGGGGGGTGATGGGTTGGGGGTGATGGGTGATGGGTGAGGGAATAGGTGGGGGGTGATGGGTAATGGGTGAGTGAATGGGTGTGTGGTGATGGGTAATGGGTGAGTGAATGGGTGGGGGGTGATGGGTAATGGTGAGTGAATGGGTGGGGGTGTGTATGGGTAATGGGTGAGTGAATGGGTGGGGGGAATACATACATTTCTACATCCATGATTTCAGGAAAGTTAGAAAGGGCTATCTGGAGAGTCCGTGTTTGGTGGGCCGAAGCCCCACCAAACACAGGTGGTGGGCCGAAGGCCCACCAATAGCCCTCCGCAGGAGCTAGCCAAAAAGTCCGCCCGGAGGGCGGCTTTGCGGCTAGTCCTTCATAATTGGCCTTTCTAGCTGTCATCGCCCTGTCCTTACCCTGGGAAAATTTCTTCCCCTCCATCTCTTATTAATAACCTCCAGGTGTCTTATTAATCCTGCATAATTGGCCTTTCTGAAATTAGGTATTCTATGTTTATTGCCACTTAATTTTCCATCTTCCCATGTTAAGCTAAATCTGATCTCATAATGGTCGCTATTATCTAACTTTCCACCGACCTTCACATCTGTAAATAAATCGTCTCTATGTACCAGCAATAGATCTAGAATATTATTTCCTCTAGTAGGCTCCTTGATTGCTTGACTTAGGAAGTTATCCTGGATTATATTTAACAATTCATCTGCGTCGCTGTCACCTATGATTAAATCCCAGTCTATATTCCTAAGATAAAAATTTCCCACCACGCATAGTCGATTATATCTGCAGGCCTTGTTTATTTCTTCCCATATAGGAGCTGAATCCTCTTTACATAAGTTTGGAGGCCTATACACTATACCCAAAACCATTTTCTCAGTACCCTCCGTAACCTCTACCCATATAGACTCTATGCTGTCATCTGTTTTTATAACATTATTAACACAACACTGCAATGCATCTCTTGCATAAAGCGCAACTCCTCCACCTCGCCTGCCAACTCTGTCCTTGTGAAATAACTTATACCAGCTATCTCGACTTCCGATCAAATACCTTCCTGACATATCCAACCATGTTTCTGTTAATGCTATTATATCAAAATCCTCTACACTATTTATTCCTCTCAGGAAATCTATCTTGTTTAAAATACTCCTACAGTTTGTATAGTAAACCTGCAAGCAACTCCTATTATTTTTGTCCATTTTCCCTCTATCTTTAATTTTTTTTTTTTTTTTTTTTTTTTTTTACATCACAGGGGACTGCCGAGGGCACAACAAAAATGGGTAACACAAACCCGCTTAGTTGCCAGTCCCTATAAAGAAGACAGTAAGAGAATAAAATAAAAAAGAGGGGTGAACCAATTTAGTTCGGGAGGTGTCTTGTTACTCTTTTTTTTGAAAAGATTTAGTCATAGGAAGTGGAAAATAGAAACAGGAAGAGAGTTCCAGAGTTTACCAGTGAAAGGGATGAAAGAGTAAAGATACTGATTAACTCCTGCATTAGGAAGATGGACAGAATAGGGATGAAAATGAGTAGAAAGGCTTGTGCAGCGAGGCCGCGGGAGGGGGGGAGGCATGCAGTTAGCAAGTTCAGAAGAGCAGTGAGCATGAAAATAACGGTAGAAGAGAGCAAGAGAAGCAACATTGCGTTGGTGATTTAAAGATTGAAGACATAGTGTGGTATGCCATGTATTCCCGTAGGATTTTTGTGCTAAAATAGATTTTTTTGCAGTTCTGGCTTCTATAGGTATCAGATTAACAGAAAAAGATGGGGTCCCAATTTTCAGACTCCTCACCCCCTTTCTGGGGGGTCATTCCTCTTTTGGCACCCCCAGGATTGGTCTCTGGTAACACTAAGCAACAGATTTCAACATTTTCTTTGTTACAGACACGTGAACTACTGATTCCTACTAAATTGCTGATGCTGATGTCAGGTCTGATATCTAAAGTTCTCTATCACGTCCAGATTTGGTATAACCGAAACCTCTATTTTTCGTTGTTTTCTCACCCGCTTCTATTACGAAAGCCGTCTAAGCTACTTTTCCATGCCACGTTTTATGCTAGGCATACTTAAATAATGTTAACAGTGTTTTTTTTCCTCCTTTATTCTGGCTTAAGACAGACAGTGGAGTTCCACTGGCGGAGTTACCACCCCTGCGCCCAACCATCCACCCAAAGCGCGTTAGTATTTAGCGATACGTCCGATTTTGCGATACTGTCAAAATCGGACGTAAAATCAATCTGTTATTCATCAATGTCCATATTTGAAATGTCCTCCCGAATAGCGTTTGCGCAATCACTGCCATAGCATTTACAGAGAGGAGTACAGGGCAGGCCATTCTTCAAGCAGCTACACCTATTTCCCTTGCATCCTACTTTGCAGCCACATTTGACGAGTTTCAACTACAGCTTGTGGGGCAGGCAGGGCAAGACATGTCAGTGGAACATACACGCCTTTCTCCAATTTCCATCCATTTTTTTCAATTGCAGGAAGGGTTGGACAATTTTCAGGGTATGACTTGTCCCGCATTGTCATGTAGTTTGCACGCATGATATGGGGAAGCAATGCAGCACGAGTTGGTGGAAGCATTTCCCCTTCCAAGTTCTTTGACCGAAACAGCTCCCACCTGAGTGATGGTAGGGTTGCTGGACCTTTTGAACTGTAGACATGACACACAAAAGTCTCCAACGCTTTCACCTGCGTGGGAAGCTCGTCATTGACCAACTCGGCAGGAATAGAAATGCACCCTAATGCTTTGAAGCAGTAAATGGCAGGGTCATCATCATCAAGCTTTTAGGTATGCATCTACCCATGATTTCTTTGAAATTCCTATGAATCTGCCTCCCCAATCAGCACCTGAGAAGTTGTGGAGTCCAAAAAGTCCTTGACATTTGCGACGGCCAATAACCTGGACTCTTTCAAAGATGTCTATTTCCCGTTTTCTTCTTTCCTTTGCCTGTATGAAACTTCAAGGATATAGTAGATGCTATCTGTCTGGAGGCGATAAGATCAAGAAGGAGCAGGAGTACGTCAGTGTGGGGCGACCATACGCAGATCTTTCTGGCAGCACCCACAGGCTGTAGAGGCAAGTACTTGGTTTGGAATCAATGTGCCAGCCTCTTCATGTGTATGAGCATACTCAAAACCTAGTCCCTTGATATGATCATCGTACACGACAACGAGCACGAATGAATCTTTGCTTGCGAAATAGTCAAGCAGTCCTTGGCCAAACAAGCATGTGAGCTCCGCTTTGTTTTTGATGCTGAAAGTAACTCCTTAATGGACATGGTGAGCTTCATTTCGGGATGACTTCGTACTCAATGGATGTGGTTGATCGCTTCTGCCGGGTCTTGTTTTTCAACGACAGATCCAAGTATCGATCAAACACAACACGCCCCTCATCAAGCTTGTCATCATTGTCTCTATGCGTTTGTTGAATGCATCCTGAAGGTGTGAAATCTTCAGCATTTTTGGCGTCTTTGTCATACTCTGAAGTACACCCATTGCATCAATGATGAGAACTTTAACTGGAGGATCTTCCTGCCTATGTCTGGTACTGGAGGAACATCAAGGGATTCAACCGGGGCATCTTCAACTGCATGCATCAGACTGGCCTTGTCAGTTGGGATGTACAAAGATCTATCAACAGCACACAGAGAGCGGGGCACTGTTGACATCTCGTACTTGCCAATTATTTCCTCGAATTTTGGCACTAAAACCTGGTCGGCTTCCCTGAACAATGAGAAATCTGCCCAGTAAATTACGATTCTCACGCAATTTGATGACTTTATCTCCAATGCGTACTTTTGATTTATCCATCCAACTTGAGAATGCCTTCAACTTGAGCTTCTTCATCTTGTCCCAAACCGAGAGATTTGATGTGGTAGTCAGACGTTCACAAACGAACTCCTCGAATCGCTTCTGACCCTTTTCTGCATAATGCAGAATATCATGCTTTGCTACCTCTGGCACAAGAGCTGATGAAACTAAACTTTTCAATGGTGTCTTCACTCTGAAGGGGTTGTCTGTGCAGTGCAACTCTATTGATTGAGGATCTTTATGGCATTCTCTCTTGACCTCAGTGCAATCTGTCCAGACAGCTGGTAATGCTCTGTGCGTTCGGATGACCTGGAAACTTTTGGGAAGCTCTCAAGATACTCGTCAACGATACGGGCAAGGCAAGGTGTAGTGGTGACGAGTCGATTGAGAGCAGCTTCATCTCTGCTGAGTCCTACCATACCACCGTGTCCCTTTAGTTTCTTGATTTCCTGTTCGAGTGCCTGATCTGTGGCGAGATTCGTGAAGGGTATCTCTGATTTTGCAACAACAAAGTCACCGGACATCAATGCATTCCATGTTTCAGGCTCATTATCTTCCAGCGCATTCATTTGTGCAAGATGGACAGGCATCAGTCGAGCGTAATTTAGAAGATTCCGTGCGAAGAAATACTTGATCAGGTTCTCCAAGGAAGCAAGATAACTCTGCCAGTCTTCTGAGCGGCAAGAGCTGACGAAATGAAGAAGGCTTTCCACTTGATCGAGGTATGCTGAAAGGAATTCTGCAAACTCTCCAATGTTTTCATCCTCCTCCAGTGGCTTCACATTTCCAGCGTACCATGATCTGACATATTCATAGTCTTCAGTCATATCGGGGTTACGTGAATGAAGCTTGTCCTTGAAAGCATTGCACCGGACACTAACTGGGCCTTTTGAAAGAGTGGATAATATGACATCAAACCGCATCATCATAATTGCTAGACTGATTGTGATGTGGTATTCGATGGCTCTTTTGTATGCTTTGCCACTGAAGATCCCACGAAGGGCTGCTGATGTATATGCACCACTTTCATTGGCACATATATCCAGGCCACTGCCATCTATCGTTTTCCCGAGAGCATGTAAAGCAGCAAATGCAATATGGAGAGCTCCTGCCCTTAAGATCCAATTGGTGTCCCCAACTGACTGCTGAATTTTCAAAGCACGTGAATATAGGTCCAGGTCCAGTGTTATCAAAGTTTTTCTCTGTGGACCAATGACAGTGGCAGAGATTCCCTGGGCTAACCGAAGAACAGTGTAAAGAGTCCCATAGTCAGTGGGTGTGGTCTTGAATAATGGAGCGATCACCTCTACATTCGTGCGTGTTGGGCTGTCGGATGACTGGGATAACAGCAGAGATTTGGTAGCAGCCCAAGTTGGCATCACATCTTTCTTGACCAATTTCCCTGGTTGGTTTGCTTGTTCCTTGACTGATAGTATAGCGTCGACTGGAGTGCTCTCATGGGGGCACTCTTCCTGATTCCTTTACATGTCACTGTCCTGTGTTTGTTCCTTCGCTGACTCAGTTTCAGTGAAATCCACATCATATCCGTGCCATCATCAGTTCCAAGGTAGTTTGCAAGTGCCCAGGTGTGAGTGAAGTCTTTGCTCAGAATATTCTTCCTCTTTCCCATTTCATAGACCGATAATCTCAATGGAGTGGTTTTGATGGCTGGTTCTTGCACCATGTTCACGTCAAAGGCCAGAGGCTTTTGTGAGAGAAGCTTTTCTGGTATTTCAAGTGGTCGGTTCATGAACTCTCCATCTTTATCTTGCTGGAACATGACACCACTGTGCCATGGAAGGTTCCTTGCCCCGTCGGTGTGTTTTTCCAGGAGGTCAATATTATCGATCGCAAACTATGTGTTCAGGCCTTTCTTGACAAAGTTTGGGAGACAAAATCCACCAGCCTCCTTCATCCGCTGGAGAACACTCTGCTCAACTCGTTTCTCTAAGTCAATGATGTGAAGGTAGTCACTTCCAATATACACAGCTGAGAGGTTTTCAACAAGATTCTTGTCACGCACTCTAGAATGAACAGCAAGGGGAAGACCGATTGACAGAGGGGTCTGGACTGTTTGTCGGAAGGCACTGTCTTTCTTTGTCTGATGTTTCACCTGGCGATCAGTCCGAGTATTTTGGACAAGGAACTGGCATGAAACGTCGACAGTTTTGTCCACCTCCTGGTCTCGTATTCCGGACACTTTGACAACATGGCTACCAAAGAGGAGGTGACTCATGAAGAACTGGAGTAAAGACGGATTTTCAAAAATTTCTGAAGCTGCCTGTAAACGACCAAATGCGTTGTTGCAGCATCTCTTCTCGCAGAAGGTTGGCGACATTCTTCAGGTGACCAACTATCTCATCATCATTCATCATTGAGGACCTGTAATCCATGGCCATCGTGACTGCAGTGGAGAGCACAAGACGGTCAGGCTCATTCCGTCTTAGTGATGTGACAAATTTCACTTCTGGAAGGCGCTCGCTGATGAGTCTTTTGAGGTATTTCCGATAGTTTCTCACTCTCATTTACATCCACACGGTATCTTTTCAAAATTGACAAGTAGGCATCATTTACCTCAGCCATGCTCAGTGTAACATCCTCGTCACTCAAGGTGTTTTGAATAGCGAGGACCAATTGTGCATCACATACTGAGCGAATGAGTGGCACATTACTGTGATCTGTCCTCGTTGATATTCGCTGTGCAGAGCGCAAACATGTCCGATGATAGTGCTTTTTTAAGAGCTGATGCGTCGCCGGTTCTTCAAGGTCCGCTACTGAAACTCTAACATGGTCATCTGGGGTTTTCTGTATGATCTGTAGGAGTGTTTTACCCATTGAGTCAGTAAGAACACGGTGCAGTGGCTCTGAGTCATTCTTGGGACAGAAGTCACAGTTGGAAAATACACACTTGTTCCTTTGGAATAGTCTTTGACCGCTTTGGCCGAACAGGTCCCACATCACTTGAAGGTCGCCCCGGTCCTCGTGGAGCGCAGACAGGTGAATCGGTTCGGGATCTCTTCCTAAGACGTTCAATCTTGTTCTTGTTGACGATAGGTTTCCGACATTCACTATGATACCGAACGTACTTGTGTTCTCCTTCATTTAAACCTGACAAGTAATTTAGTAGTCTATGAATGTCACTTTCAGTATCACCAAGAGACACTCTCTCTTGACAGTGTTGTAAAATTTCATCTGTCATGACCGGATTGTTCACCAATCGCTTCTTTGATGTGGCACCTTCTTTACAGATCACGCAAACTCCGTCCTCCTCCGACATATTGGCGATACTACCACGATCTCAGTTCACAAGGTATATCTGACTGAGCTCAAAAATGCTTCTTCAACATGCCTGAAAAAGAAAAATGGAGTTTTGACCCTATACTCTGAACAGGAAGTGCTAATCTGAACCGGAAGTGCTATAAGGACACTTCGGTTGCTTTTTGAGTGCTATAAATCGACTCGGCATACCTGAAAACCTACAAAAGGATACTCAAATTATGAAAAACGGTCAATTATTGGCGGAGATAGGTGCATGGTCAGTGCCGGGGGCCCCAAAAAGGGGAAATGACCCCCAAAAGGGGGGTAAGGGGTCTGAAAATTGGGACCCCATTTTTTTCTGTTAATCTGATACCTATAGAAGCCAGAACTGCAAAAAAATCAATTTTAGCACAAAAATCCTACGGGAGCCCTTTTCCTAACATTACATACCGCACTAACAGTGAGTTAGAGGAGAGGAGTTGATGAGACGAAAAGCTTTTGACTCGACCCTGTTTAGGAAAGCTGTATGAGTGGATCCTCCCCAAACATGTGAGACATACTCCATACATGGGCGGATAAGGCCCCTGTAGAGAGCAAGCAATTGGGAGGGAGAAAAAAAAGGACGCAGACGCCACAGGACACCTAACTTCTTAGAAGCTGTTTTAGCAAGAGATGAGATGTGAGATTTCCAGTTCAGATTTTTAGTAAAGGATAGTCCTAGAATGTTCATTGTAGAAGAAGGAGACAGTTGAGTGTCATTGAAGAAGAGGGGATAGTTATCTGGTAGGTTTTGCCGAGTAGATAGGTGAAGAAATTGGGTTTTTGAGGCATTGAACAAAACAAGGTTTGCTTTGCCCCAATCAGAAATTATAGAAAAATCAGAAGTTACGCGCTCGGTGGCATCTCTCCGTGAATCACTTAGTTCCTGTTGAGTTGGACGTCTAATAAACGACGTTGAAAAATGCAGGGTAGAATAATCAGCGTAGGAATGCATAGGGCTTTGAGTTAGACTTAGAAGATCATTAATGAATAATAGAAAGAGAGTGGGTGATAGGACAGAACCCTGGGGAACACCACTATTAATAGATTTAGGAGAAGAACAATGCCCGTCTACAGTAGCTGCAATACAACGGTTTGCAAGGAAACTAAAGATGAAGGTACAGAGAGAAGGATAGAAACCGAATGAGGGTAGTTTGGAACTTAATGATTTGTGCCAGACTCTATCAAAAGCTTTTGATATGTCAAGGGCAACAGCAAAAGTTTCACCGAAACCCCTAAGGGAGGATGACCAAGATTCAGTTAAGAAAGCTAGAAGATCGCCAGTAGATCGCCCTTTACGGAAACCGTACTAACGATCAGATAGAAGATTGTGAACAGATAGATGCTTAAGAATCTTCTTATTAAGTATACATTCAAAAACTTTAGAAAGGCAGGAAGTCAAAGCTATAGGACGGAAGTTTGAAGGATTAGAGTGGTCAACTAAACCCCTAGTGTGTAAGAAGTGAGGAATTGCTGGAATCAATCTCAGGAATCAAGGAAGCTGTAGGTAAAGTTAGGGACAGGGGTGGGTTCCCTGTGGTGTGTGGTGTACTTCCAAGACGCTTTGTTGACGACTTGTGGTACTCCAGGGCTATTGCTTTGAATTGCCGGCTGGCACTTCATTGCAAAGCCAATGGTTGGGCCTTTGGCGACAGCTGGGACCTCTTTTTCGGGCATAACCACCTCTACCGCAGGGACGGGGTGCACTTTTCGAGGAAAGGAGTTCAGATCTTGTCTGAATCCCTTGAAAGGGAGGTAGGTGCACTGTAGGCTTTTTTAAGATAGAGAACCGGGGAGTAGACACTGGGGTCGGAGTAAGGGAAACTTGCGACACTAGGAGGAGTTTCAGAAGGCAGGGAACTCAAGTGATTCGTAAGAAGAGAGAGAGGAGGGGTTTAGTTGACCGCTCTAATCCTTCAAACTACCGTCCTATAGCTTTGACTTCCTGCCTTTCTAAAGTTTTTGAATCTATACTTAATAAAAAGATTCTTAAGCATCTATCTGCTCACAATCTTCTATCTGATCGTCAGTACGGTTTCCGTAAAGGGCGATCTACTGGCGATCTTCTAGCTTTCCTAACTAAATCTTGGTCATCCTCCTTTAGGGTTTCGGTGAAACTTTTGCTGTTGCCCTTGACATATCAAAAGCTTTTGATAGAGTCTGGCACAAATCTTTAATTTCCAAACTACCCTCATTCGGTTTCTATCCTTCTCTCTGTACCTTCATCTTTAGTTTCCTTGCAAACCGTTCTATTGCAGCTACTGTAGACGGACATTGTTCTTTTCCTAAATCTATCAATAGTGGTGTTCCCCAGGGTTCTATCCTATCACCCACTCTCTTTCTATTATTCATTAATGATCTTCTAAGCCTAACTCAAAGCCCTATCCACTCCTACGCTGGTGATTCTACCCTGCATTTTTCAACGTCGTTTATTAGACGTCCAACTCAACAGAAACTAAGTGATTCACGGAGAGATGCCACCGAGCGCCTAACTTCTGATTTTTCTATAATTTCTGATTGGGGAAAAGCAAACTTTGTTTTGTTCAATGCCTTAAAAACCCAATTTCTTTACCTATCTACTCGACAAAACCTACCAGATAACTATCCCCTCTTCTTCAATGACACTCAACTGTCTCCTTCTTCTACAATGAACATTCTAGGACTATCCTTTACTAAAAATCTGAACTGGAAATCTCACATCTCATCTCTTGCTAAAACAGCTTCTAAGAAGTTAGGTGTCCTGTGGCGTCTGCGTCCTTTTTTTTCTCCCTCTCAATTGCTTGCTCTCTACAGGGGCCTTATCCGCTCATGTATGGAGTATGTCTCACATGTTTGGGGAGGATCCACTCATACAGCTCTCCTAAACAGGGTTGAGTCAAAAGCTTTTCGTCTCATCAACTCCTCTCCTCTGACTGACTGTCTTCAATCTTTAAATCACCGACGCAATGTTGCTTCTCTTGCTCTCTTCTATCGTTATTTTCATGCTCACTGCTCTTCTGAACTTGCTAACTGCATGCCTCCCCCCCTCCCGCGGCCTCGCTGCACAAGCCTTTCTACTCATTTTCATCCCTATTCTGTCCATCTTCCTAATGCAAGAGTTAATCAGTATCTTTACTCTTTCATCCCTTTCACTGGTAAACTCTGGAACTCTCTTCCTGTTTCTATTTTTCCACTTTCCTATGACTTAAATCTTTTCAAAAGAAGAGTAACAAGACACCTCCCGAACTAAATTGGTTCACCCCTCTTTTTTATTTTATTCTCTTACTGTCTTCTTTATAGGGACTGGCAACTAAGCGGGCTTTGTGTTACCCATTTTTGTTGTGCCCTTGGCCAGTTCTTTGTGAGGTAAAAAAAAAAAAAAAAACTTGCACGCAGCACTACAGATGGGATTGCACTAACGAATTATATATTTCTATTACACACGTAGTGTAAGTGGGGTGCTTTGGTGTACTTGTGGTGTTACGTCGCCAGATATTGACACGCGTTTTCTTGGTATTGGTTTATTGAGGAAACGGTTCAACTGCAGAGAAAAACAAAATTTACAATGTAAGAACCACGTTTAACGAACTCAACCATTCTTAATCACAAATACAAAATATACCTGAATCAACCCAATCCCCATAATAATCTCATCACGTTACACAGATTACGTAAAACACTCATCCTTTATGTCAACTAGACCACGAAGGTTCACACCACGAATTCCTTTTTCACAATCACAAGGTACACACCAAATCTACTTACAGTTTCTGGCGCTCTCTAGGTATTCACGAATCCAAACAAGTATCTGCTGGGTGCATCCAAAACCTAACGCATCCACAAAACACTTGGTGTTGCCTCTAGTACAGCCTCACACCAGGTTCCTTGGTCTCGTGGCTACCCACGCTGTCAACAAACCACGTCGCTTACTCTCCGACACTCCCTGTTTACATCGCTTACTCTCCGACACCCGACACCAATACAAAAGAAAAATCAGACCTATTTTGGGTGTTACAATTTCTATTATGATTCTTTTAAAATATTTATTGAAGACACGTCCATTTAAACCAGTCAAGATGTTACCGGTTATACGAACCTCTGAGCAAGGCTGAGGGGAGAGAGGGGAATACTAGGAGGAGGAAGGAAGGGTATAAAGAAGGAAGGCTTTGTGTCTCTGTAGCATATTTCCTTCCCAACCTTTTATTGTTCCTTCCTGTTTCTTTCCTTCCTAACTTCCATTACCTATCTCCCTCCTCTTGCTTTCTCTTCATATTTGCTGTCTTCTCGTCCTGTTTTTCCTTTTACTTACCTTCATCTTATTCCCTTTCTCCTTATCTTCCCTCTTCCATACCTCACTTCTTCCCCTTCCTTTCTAGCCTTCCTCCTTCACGTGACACTCTGACTTGCCACCTGATGCTGATTTTCTTTGCATTTCCATCCACCTTTATGCGTCTCTCTCTTCTTATTGTCCTCAAGCTGTGTTTCCAAAGTCATGTATTCGCCGTTTGCTGTGAGGCCTAATTCTGATTCCCTATTATAGATTTCATTGTTATTTATGTCATTATTGTTATTGCAATTAATATTATTGTTATTATTGAAGTTTTTGTTTTATTACCATCATTAGTGATATTGTTATAGTTGCCGCTGTTTCCTTTGCTTATAGGGTTTTCTTTGTTATAGGGTGGTAAATATGTCAGAATGTTTTTAAGAAATAAAATAGATTGGCTAGTAAAATAAAAATAGATAGGAAAGTAGACTAGGTACTCGATCAAGCCTTAAGGAAGTTGAGCATAGCAAAACGGATGCTGTCCTCTTCCTGTTTCCTTCTTCCTTCCCTACTCATTCCTGTTTTGTCGGTTGGTTCTCCAACAAAAAGCTCATTGTTACAGCAAAGCCCATTGGTAGGATATAGAAGTGTTTATGATAATATAATGTCATGGATTTTGATTTGGTTTTTAGTCGCTGACTGATGTGAAAATCAAAGTACATTATATCCGAAGATAGTTTTGTGTCTCAGTTTGAATAACTGACATTGAGAAATTCGAATAAGATAGTTTAGCAAGACCTGTTATTGCGAAACCCATGCTGATAATTTAATGCTTATTTATTTCTACCCTGATGGGACACTATTTTATCCCGTAATATTTCCTCGAATGCTTTAACTAACACGGAAGTTAGACTAATTGGGCGATAATTGTATGCAAGGCTTTTACTCCCTTTTTTGAACATCGGAGTTAAAATAGCTGGTTTCCAGATACTTGAAACTGTTTTGTCCATTACGGATTTATTTCATATAATTTTAAAAGAAAGCGAGAGTTCGCGGTGTAACCTTCCCGAGGCAATTAAGGTGAGGTTCGCCGACACCAGAGGATGGAAGTGGCGGAGGAAGAGGATTGCATGGCATAGACAAAGAAATAAAAAAACAAAAGCAACAAACTTTTTAGCCTGAGAAAGGCTGTTTAATTAAGCAGACTGTAGGAAAGTGCGCTACCTATCTATAAGTAAGGCAGCGAGGACCAAGGTGAAGGCTCTCTTGGATGCATACAGAAAAAAATATGCGAAAAAAAAAATAGCCAACTACTTTACAAAGTGATACCGCTACTAGAGGAGTTTATACATTTTATTTTTAAAGAGCCTGTAGAGTGTAGACTGACTTTTAGGGAACGGATGGTAGGCCCTGGAGGTTCACTTGAGGGCTGTGATGGTTGGCCCTCGCCCGTGGTGGCGCAGGCAGGATTTTGTATAGTGGCGCTACATGTGCTGTCCCCCTGTGTCCTCCGATGCACTCGCAATCGAGTGGAGTTAGAGTTAATGTAGAGTTAATGTAGAGTGTAAGTAGAGTTAATGGACAGCATGTGGGTTTTCTTAGGCCACTCAACGGTGCAGAAAGAGTTGAGCACCTGACGGGAATCGAACTTGAAACACAGAGTTCGCGACTTTCAAATGCTAACCACTCGGCACTCAGTTGCCTGATAGGAGCAAATTCAATCTGGCGAAATAAATAATGAGCTCAGGTCTGTTTACGAGGTATATATTCAGTTGCACTATTTATGCTTCAACATCATTACTATGTACAACATGCTCGGAAAGACTATATTCGATGTCCATATTGCGATAAAAATATTTGTTTAGCTATACTTGATTTGATGTGTTTACTGACAAACTTGCATCCGCTATCTATTGTGACATTTGATCGGTCGAGTGTGAAAGAGTCGTCTACATTATGTTATCAAATGCTATAAAAACGTATTTTTTTTTTATTTAGCAACCTCTCGGTCTCTGAATAATCAAAACGA
>JACEEZ010021282.1:27991-30491 GCA_016584305.1 Chionoecetes opilio | reverse complement strand
TCTCTCTTCTCTCTCTCCTCTCTCTTCTTTCCCCTCTCTCTCTAAGCGGCGCGTGGGAAGAGGGTATCGGCAGTGTTTAGCGTTATTTATCCCGCCTCGCAGCGCTAATAACGGGCTGTATGCCGGGATTACAGGCGGGGGAAAAGGCTACAAATGGGTCAGGCGAGCTTCAAGCCATCACCCGCCATCTTGGTACAAACAAGCGCTCGGCTCTTGCCCTTTCATGTCCCTCCTTTGTTCCTCCACATCTGCTTTTTTTTCTCATATATTTTGTGTTTCATTTTGTATCTTATTTTCGTGTGTGTGTGGTGTGTGTGTGTTGTTGTGTGTGTGTGTGTGTGTGGTGTGTGTGTGTGTGTGTGTGTGTGTGTGTGTGTTGTGTGTGTGTGTGTGTGTGTGTGTGTGTGTGTGTTGTGTGTGTGTGTGTGTGTGTGTGTGTGTGTGTGTTGTGTGTGTGTGTGTGTGTGGTGTGTGGTGTGTGTGTGTGTGTGTGTGTGTCGTGTGTGTGTGTGCTGTGTGTGTTTGTGTGTGTGTGTGTGTGTTTGTGTGTGTGTGTGTGTGTGGTGTGTGTGTGTGTGTGTTGTCTGTGTGTGTGTGTGTGTGTGTGTGTGTGTGTGTGTGTGTGTGTGTGTGTTGTGTGTTTGTGTTGTGTTGTTGTTGTGTGTGTGGTGTGTGTGTGTGTGTGTGTGTGTGTGTGTGTGTGTGTGTTAGTATGAGTGAGTGAGTGCGTGCGCTCGTGTATATGTGTGTAAGTCTCTCTCTCTCTCTCTCTCTCTCTCTCTCTGTGCAAAATAATGGCTTATCGCACCGGAAATTATAATTGAGTCGCTGCTGACGAACTGTTATTGTCCTTCCGCCTCCACTGCACGCCGCCGCTGCTGCTGCTGATGATGATGATTGGTTCTGTGTGCGAGTGTTTGTCTGTTGGCTCTGGTTGTCTTCGAATTGACTCATTTGGTTAAGTTTCCATTTAATTTTCCCTTTGTTAATTTAATTCATGTTTTTTCTTATTCATTAATATCATTATTGCAGATGGGAATTGAATTAATTCACCTGATGAAACTAATTGTGTGTTATTTTTTTTACGATGCTGAGTTACACAAAGCGAAGGCAGCTGCTAAGGTTCCCCATATTACGTTGCCATAATGCTATACTAAATACTGTACTAAATGCAATACTAAGTACTATATAAATGCTATACTAAATACTGTACTAAATGCTATACTAAATACTGTTTTAAATACTGTTTCCTTATTGCGTGATAAACAATGTCCTGCTTTGTCTGTCCAATATTCGACAGATAAATATTTAGACTAATATGCAAAAGGATCACAATAATTATGTTCATGCTATTTTTCATTTATATTTTTTTGTCGTGAAAACATTGAGCTCTCCTGAGTTGCCTGTGTGGTGATCCTCATTGACGTGGATAGCGTTTCTGATAAGCGTTCCTGATATTCACTACCTGAGACACCAACAGAAGAAGGTGTACTTATATTCTTACCTCGGAATAAGAATAATATCATCGAACATCCGACTATGTGGAGTTTTGTGTTAGATTTTCTGATAATTAATCAAAGACCCACAACTTCGGGAAAACAAACAGGAATATAGCCATGAAAACACACTATGGTCATGACACTTATAAACACACACAAACACACACGTTTTTTTTGTGTGTGTGTGTGTGATGTAAATACAAAATTTAGTAAAAAGTTGGTTTGTCAGTGTTGGTTAGAAGGAAATGTGTTGCTCTCTCATCATAACAACATAATAACGTATTAGACCCTCTTTCCACGCGACACAAGGCACAATGATATGTTTTTCCTGTAATTTATAAGTAAAAATTTCCTCCCTGCTAATTAATCAGAGTGGAGGCCATTGTCAGTAATGGGTTGACGACACCATAAACACATTGGCCCATTATTGGTTGATGGAGGATTAGCGGGATGGCGAGAGAGGGGAGGAAGGGGGAGGGAGGAAGGGGGAATGAGGGAGGGGAAATGAGGGAGGGGAAGGAGGGCAAATTAGTGTGGGGAGAAAGTGGGGACGGGGAGAGAAAGGGGAAAAGGGGGGAAGAAGAGGGGACGGGGGAGGAGAGAGGAAATGGGGGGGAGTAGGAAGAGGGGACAGAGAGAGGGAGAGGAAATGGTGGGGAAGAGGAGGGGACGGGGGTGGGAGGGAAAGAGGGAGGAGGGGAGGGAGGGAGAGAAAAGGGGGGAAAGAAGAGTGGAGGGAGGGAGGGGAAATTGGGGGGAGGAAGAGGGGATGGGGAGAGGGAGGGGAAATGGGGGGCGAAAGAGGGGACTAGGAGAGGTAGAGAAAGGGGGGAGAGAGGGGAAATTAGGGAGGAGGAAGAGGGAACAGTGATAGTGAGGGAGGGGAAATTGGAGGATAAATTGAGGGGAAAGAATACTCATCTTGTCAACAATGGTTCATGGAGCACCCTCATCAATTATCTTCCCTTATTCCCCTCTCTTCCCCTCTCTTCTCCTCCTCC
>JACEEZ010021282.1:22991-25491 GCA_016584305.1 Chionoecetes opilio | reverse complement strand
CTAAACTGTTGAAGGGGTTCTCTTGAATATAAAGATGAGTGGAGGTGTTGTGGAAACATAAGATGAGCGAGTGTGGCGCGGCGCGTTGGTAGCTTTGTGGACGAGAGGCAGGCTCAGAAGGTGTGGGGTCTGATTTGTGTTTTGTCTTACGTTGTGTGACCCTTATATACGTATGGGTATAATAATGAGTACTCAACTTGTAGATTGTTGACAGAAGATATATATTGGCCAGGAGCAGGAACACAGTACAGGAGATGTTGGAATATGGGCCAGGCACATGTGGCCCGGCGAGCGGGGAGGAGCGGAAACTGATCTCCAAGATGAGTGAGAGTGACTAAAGGCGCTATTAAACGGGCACTTTTCTGCTCAGTGAGCAGCTGCTCACTGAGCAGATTTCATTGAGCTGCTCAAAGAAACTATTACACGGTGATCTGTGTTTTGATGAGCAAAATGCATACAGACCTGAGTGCGGTTATGATACAAATGATCATAGCGCTTCCTAATAAGCGGTGCTTGTTGTAACGGAGATAGCTTTATTTTGCGAAAAAGAAAGAAAAAAAGAAAAGAAAAAAAAGTATACTTTGTGGTTAAAGTTAGGTTAGGTTTCATTACAACCTTTAAGGTTAGGTTAGGTTTCATTAAAACCTTTAAGGTTAGGTTAGGTTTCATTAAAACCTTTAAGGTTAGGTTAAGTTTCAATAAAACCTATAAGATTAGGTTAGGTTTCATTATTATTATATATTTTTTGGGGGGAGGGGGGGGGTTGCGCAAAATAAAACTATCTCCATTAGAACAAGCACCTATTGTAGGCCAAGAAAAAATAGTTGGTGTCTCTGAAAACGACCGCGAAACTCTCGTCCATTATTACCAAAAGTTGTTTCGTAGTCTATATGAAACCATAGTCGTTTCGTACACTCAGCTCAGAGTTGAACTTGACTACTAGAGTTACGAAATGACACCAGGTATGTACGAAGATACTCAAAATCAGTGTACGAAACTAACTACTTTCAATTCAATATACTTAATTAAGAAAGGTTTTTTGATTAGGCCAAAGGTTTTTGATTCATTTAAACTTCATGTAATCCCCGAGAGTAGCTTCTATGGACCACTGTGGCCCGCGCCGTACCCGTGGCCGTGGCGGTACGGGGCTGACGCCGTTATAGTGGACGAGAACTACGCGTTCGCTCTTTAGGTCAGACACACACACTCGGGGCTAACACTGCACTCTTAGCCTCTCTCGCTTTACCATATACACCACACCTGTCACTACACACCTGTACGGCCTCGCAACACACCTGTCGCCTGTGTATCACCGTAAATAAATGACTTGGAAGGTCAGGCTTCTTAGGTATTGAGGGTGTATGTTTTCTTTTTTAATGTTTTTTTTAACAAATAAAGGGCTATATATGTTCCATATTGTAGGATGTGCCTGAACTAAGTCAATCAGTAAGCTTTCCATCTCGTCTGTCCAGTCAGCAGGCATGTTGATGTCTTCTTGAGAGTTTTAGAAGAAAATGATCTTGCAATAAATAATATAGTCATCCACTAATTTCGGTCCTTTATAACAGAAAACGTTTTTGCTCACTCAAAATGACGAGCAAAAATAGCTTCGAAATAGTTCCCTGTTTGCTCAACCAAACAGGCTTTCATTGAGCAAAATCCTAAAACTGCTCACTGAGCACTGCTTACTGAGCAGAAAAGTGCCCGTGTAATAGCCGCTTAAGTAAGTAAGTGAGTGCGGGCGGGGTCACGTGCTCCATCCTATTTATAAGCGGGGTCAAGGGGCGAGTTGCCATACAGAGTGTTGCTATATATATACCAAACCTACAGTACAGTACACTACCCCCCCGTCGAAAAGAATACGTGTCCTCACGGATTATAAGGGATATAAAGATATGAACATAACATAGGAGATATATATAGGTGCCGTAAGGGGGAAAAATTAAGCTGAATGGCAACACCAAAAATGGATTGAAATAAACCGATAACCAAAAATTACGCTAAGGAGAACATGTGACTGAAGCGCTCAAAAACATAAAAATGGAACCTACAGCAAGGAGATAACATGAGAAAATCACACAAAATATTGAGATAAACCGTACCAAAGGAGAAAATATGAGAAAATCACACAAAATATTGACTTAAACCGTACCAAAGGAGAAAATATGAGAAAATCACACAAACGTGGAAATGTAGAAAACACACCAAAGTAGAATATATATTAAGTTAACCACTCTGCCATGGAGGCGAGGAGGGGACTGAAATAAACTGAGCAGGAAATACGTTAACCACAGAAATAAGATGAGACATTACTGAGTTAACCACGCAACCGAGTCGTGGACTGAAAGTAACCTGATCAAGATATTACCTAGTTAACCACTCAAGCACACATGCAAGACGTAGAATGAAATATGCAGAACAGTAAATACGTTAACCACGCAACCTTGTCGTGGACAGAAAATAAACTGAGCACATATGCAAAAGATAAGCAAGGAAACCA
>JACEEZ010021282.1:10000-19746 GCA_016584305.1 Chionoecetes opilio | reverse complement strand
CACAAAAATCGTTTTGTAGCCAATACACGCAAAAAAATCACCACTAGATAGAAGTATTTTGTAAAATATAAGCAACACTGTGCAGAGATGAAAATGTAACCAAGAACATTAGTCAAATAGGTCAAAATTATTAAGGGCACGCACATAATTATTGCAAAGCACAGGCGTCACGTTTCAGAGTGGACATGAAAATATGAAACAACACGCAAAAAATATGAACGACACACGTTAAGCAGGGAAGCAAAGGAAACAGACTCACGTGCACACCAGAGGGTGCTCGTGAAGGAGCGTGCGGGAGGCACGAGATCACGGCGTGGAAGAGGAGACGTGCCGTGCGGCAACGGGCGTGGACTACGAGGACACACGCGAACAGCAGAAACTGGGCCGTGTGGGTGCGGCGGGACGCATGGGGTGACAGAGATCAGACATTGGGTGGGCGTGCGGACGTCGCACGTGACATCAATTCAGGAAAACAGGGGCTGTGGGGCGTGCGGAACATCATGGGCGTGCAGGAGGAAGAAGTGTTTAAATATGGGAGGCAGAACATCAGGGTTATTTTAGAACAAACATCAGGGGACCAACGCGGATACTCAGGGGAGAACGTAGTGCACCAAAAAATTACCCACACAAGGGGAAACACACAGACAAATAGACCAAACACCAAGCTGCCACCACATGATCCGTTGAAGGGGGAGTCTCTGAATATATAATAAGATGAGGAGAGGACAGGACAGGAGATAAGAGTGTGGCGGGCGGTATGGTAGCTGTGGCGTTGATGCGGCAGGTCGGAGGTGTTTTGGGTCAAAACACGGTCTAAGGTCTGTGTATTGTCTTACCGTTGTGTCCCTGAAAATATATACGCGTGTGATGAGTCAAGAATTACCAATTGTTGATTGTAGACAAAAGATATATATTGGGCCAGGAGCAGGAAACACAGTAAGGAGATGTTGGAATATGGGCCAGGCACCACGTTGGCCCGGCGAGCGGGGAGGAGCGGAAACTGACCTCCGAGATGAGTGCGAAGTGATTAAGGAGTGAGTGAGTGCGGGATAAGTGGATAAGAGGGGGACAGAATAGGAGGGTTTAAGGAAAGAATATATTAGAGGAAAAAGAAACAGTGTGAGAAAGATGAAATACAGCAAGAGATATAGTTGGCGGGCTAAACCGCCTTGCTTTCCCCTGATATATTTGTTTTTATGTTTGGCATCTAATGTTTGTTCTTCAAATATAGTTTTAGGCTTAGATGCGGCCGCTTCAACATCTTTGTTTGTTGTCTATGGGATTCTCACAACACACACCACACACACACCACACACACACACACAAACCACACACAGCACACACACAACAACTGAAAACCAGCATCTCATTATCAGGGCTTCACAAGCTGTTTACAGTGTGTACATTTCCTGCGGCGATGTATGTGATAACCGACAGAGTTGCTTTAAACCAGCTGTGGCTTGTTGGTGGATTATTATTTCTCCAAATTATTCAAAATGTTTCGTCGGTTTAGTGTTCGCAGTTGTGTGAAATATGTTTTGTCCTCTTGTTACAGGCGGGATTAAGAGGTTCACATTAGCTGCACATGTATGTTCAATGGTGTGTTCGTAAAGGGATATTTTTCGTTAGTAAAATTCTTAATGCCTTGTTTTGAATTCGCTGTAGTTTTTATTATTTGTTTTGGAATATAGGTTTTAGTGGAGTGGAGGGGGTATTTAATTGGGTAGATAGAATATGGACTGTTCCAGGTGTATAGTTTGATTTTTTCTTTTAATGCTTGAAATCTTCTTAATGTGCTAGTGCCTGGCGGGTCTTCCGTCTTGTTTCTGAATATGTGTTGCCTACCAGAGTTTCTTTTTTATTCGGATTTCTATGTCAGATCAGGTGTGTTGGTTTGATCTGTTCCTCTGAACTTTTTTATTTCTTTCCAAAATGTTTGTGGGTCTTTGTATTTTTTTGCTAGGTTTCCTATTAGTTTATTCCAGTTGTTGTTAGAGCTGTTCCTCAGCTCTTCCTTCAGCTTTTGTCTTAGAAGCTTATATGCTCTATAGCTGCTTGGGGTCCATCTTAGTCTCGAAGCGGTGTGCTTGAGGTTCTTGTAGTGCCACTGTATTTCTTTTGTTTTTGGATTTGTAATTGGTTTATGTATAGTTTTAAAACATTTTACAGGGATTGTAGATGTCATAACTTCTAGAATGGTAGCATACCATTCCTCTATTGATTTATCTATATATGTACCATTCGGGGTTTCGAGGCTTCTGAATCCGGCCTGCTTCTGTTGTATTGTAGTGAGTGCGGGGTCACGTGCTCAACCCAATTTATAAGCGGGGTCAAGTGGCGAGTTGCCATACAGAGTGTTGCCATATATATAGCCAACCTACAGTACAGTACATTGCTATCTACGAGAGAGTGCCCAAAGGATGAATAATTGAATAACATGTTTGGGGAATACTCAAGAGTAGCTCCTATGAATACATTAGCTTTGTGTTCAAGGGGTATTTTGATGAAAATTGCGATAATAATGATAATATGTTTGTAGATGTTATAGTTGACTTGTTTTGTATTTTTTATTATGTAGCAGTATTAGTAATTGTATTGGTAGAAGTTTTATTAGCGGTAGAAACAGCAGTAAGTAGTAGTAGTAGTAGTAGTTGTAGTAGTTGTAGTAGTAGTTACAGTAGTAATTGTTGTTGTTGTTAATGTTGTTGTTGGTAGTGGTTATAGTAAATATGTTAATATTAGCAGTAATAATAATTACTATGCTGTCAATAACAGTAATAATTAAAATATTGATGATAATAGTAATGTTAATGACCTTATTAATAATGATAATTATGATATATATTTTGATTAGTAATTATAATTATGCATAGAACAATAATGAAGGCAATAATGTTATGCAATATATCTTTATACATAAAAAAACCCTTTCATTCACCTTTCTAGAATTTGTCGCGTTATGTTTTCTTTTCACCCCAAAAGAAAATTCGTACTTGTTCTCTTTTGTCAAGAAACACTTGTTCCTGGAGGAGATGTGTCATCTCATTGTCTCTGTTTCGCCTTTGATTTCAGAGCTCGTGTGAAGAGAAAGAAGGACAAGTAAGAGGGAAGGGCGAGGATACCTGGATGGGAAACCCCAAAAGTTTTTCACCGAAACATTAGCAGCCCCATCGAGGAAAGAAAAGGGGAACGAGGGGGGGGGGAAGCGACAACAATATAGGGTTATAACAATAAGACAAAAAGGGAAAGGGAACAAGAGGCCAGGAAAAACCTACACGTGGTATTCCCTCTTTTTTAAACCCCTTGAGACTGGGAAACGAAATTTTCCCAAATTGTAATTTAAACTCCGTTGGGACGATTTTTTGGGGAATATAAGAAAATTATTTTAGAGAAAAGGGACAGGGTTTAGTACCCTTTTGTCGACAAACTAATTGGAATTTTAAATTTAACTTTTGGGAAATTTATGGCTAAAAACATCCAATTTTATATAGCAAAGGAAAGTTTCTGGGTGTGAAAGGTTAATCCCTACCTACATTCCCCGTTCTCCCCATCCAGGAATCTTTTTTTTCCCAAAAAAGGCCCTTTTAAGCCCGGTTCCCCTTAGGGCCCCCGGAAAAAAAAGGCTTTCGCTTCACCCTTAGGTGAAGGAAGTTTTTTTAAAGGGTTCTTATTAAGCATTTTGTGCCGCTAAAATCCAAATTTATCGTGTTGGGTCACTCGTTGGGGTTAAGTTTTCGCGAAAATTTTGCAATTTGGCAATTGGCAAAAAAATTGGCAATTACAAATTGCAGAATGAAAAACCAACTTCTTTAAAAGCCCTCTTTTTGGACCCCCAAATTTGGAAGCTTATTAAAAATTTTGGGCAAAAAATGTTTTTTGAGTACTCCGGGGTTTTGTATCTTTTCGGATTACTGATCTTAATGGAAATTAGAGATAAGGGGAAAAAAAAAATTTGGGAAAAAAATAAAAAAAATTTAATTTTGGCCTTAAAGCCAGTTCTTAATAATTAAAAAACTAAATTTTAATTATAAAAAAAGTAAAAAAACAAAAAATTTTTCTTGGGCACATTTTTTAAAAGTTTTTGGGCCCAAGGGGGGGTACAATTATTGGGGATAAACGGGGTTTATTTAAAACTGAAAAATGCTTAGGATAAGACCCTCAAAATATTTCCCTTTTCCCTAAGGTGAAGCGAAACCCCCTTTTTTTTCCCCCGCCCGAAGGACCCGATTTTAACCCCGAACCCCCAAAATTTCAAAAAACCCAAAACCGATCTCCTCCGGGGTTTTTTTGGGCAAATAACAATTAAAAACAAAAAAAAAACTTTTACTTCGATAGCGACGTTCCAATTTAAAAAAAAATCGAATATTAGTCGTCGCCATGGGGGGACTTTCCCTAAATGCCCATCTTCCTCGCGTTGTTTGCCCCATCCCCCGGGGGAGAATCGAAAAGCTCCGAACAAGGAGTCTGCAGGCGTTGACCCCCAAAGCGATTGGTCGAGCATTTTGTCTTGCTCCGCCCCTTGGAAATCCCATCCATGATACTTTGCGGGGCGGGAGGCGGGGGTGGAAGGGAAAAGGCGCCAGGTTTGGTCCGAAACCCGTACTTGGTCGGGGTCGGGGGTCACCAACTCCTTTTTTCAAGCCCCCTCCCAACAAAGGCCTGAAAGTTTTGGGCCGCATAAGGGGCTGGGTGGTGGTTGACTGTCGGGGGCCCCCGTGCTCCCCAAACCTTCTTTTTTCTGAAGTCCCGTCCACCTCCCCTTTGCCCCAGAGAGCAGGTATTTTCCGAAAAATTTCCCTCACGAATCGGCAAAAAGGCCCACGCCCCAGGCTTCTTGCGCCAGCGGACCAGGGCTTCGGAGTGTACCCAAAGCGCCCCGGGGGTTTCCTGGTCGGCCGCCTGGAACCAGGCCAAGCTTGAAAATTTGGGCCTTTCCTAAGGGGGGCGAAAGGGTTTTCGAAAAACCAGTCAAGCAGGGAAGGGACGTGACACACCCGCGTAAAGGAGCCCAGTTCATCGTGGATGAGTAAAACTTTTTGAAAGTCGTTTGCCAAGCTGGAGGCACGTTTTTGGGGGGTACCCTTGGGGGGAAGTGTCGGAGGAGGAGGACGAGGAGTCAGTGCCCAAAAAGGGGAAAAACTAGGGGTTTGCCTCCACATCTTTGTCGGGGCATGGAGAGATATATATCATCTTAGTGTCCGCTTCCTCTTGTTCTGAACAAAAATTTTGGCTCCGCCCGGGTCCAGAATTTCCCAAAACGGCTTTGTCGCGCCACGCGCAGACGACGCGTAATCCCCATGAATGGTCGGATTTGGGGGGAAAGAGAGAGGTCATAGCAGTCTTGTTGTTTTTTGGTGGACAAGATTTTACCCCAGGGGCATTCCAGCTTTGTTTCCTGTCGCTGTTTGGAGTCGTAAATCCTCCCCTCGGGCTCGCGTTCCCTCGTCGGTTTTTGAGGGACCCCCGGAGGGCGTCCTGCCCAAAGGGGACAAGGGAAACCTCCCCGAAAAGCCAACACCCATTTGGGGAAACTTTTGGGCAGGAGGGACCCAAACCAGGCCCCTTTAAATTTTGGGCTGGGGCCGGAAACGGGGTGCTGCTGAAGGAAAAGCCTCCCGTCGAGGACCAGGCAGGGGAGGGGATAAAGGGGGTTTTGGGCAAAGGCCGTGGAGACCGCCGGGGTTCATCTCTCCAGAACCCTGAAAAAGGGCACTTTTGCCCGGACCCCGCGGGTGGCCTTGGTCGTAAAAGAGGGCAAGGGGGAAAACAGGGAGAGCTCATATTTGAGATGATGGTGGGGAAGGCCGGGAAGGTTTGTCGAGTTGGAGGGCGAGCAAGGGCGCCGGGGAAAAGTCTGAGGATCCCGTGACAACACCTGCTTCCCTCCGATTGAAACTTTGGCTTTCTTGCCCACTTTTTTGAAGTTTTGGTGGGCCCCTGCGATGGGGGCCCCCCCATGGCCCTTTCCCTGCGCAGTCCTGACCCTTTCCCCCCCTTCGTTTTTCCAAAAGAGTTTCCCTTTGCCATCTCCTCGTTCTTGTCAGGCTTTAAAACCATCTTTTTCTGGAAAACCTTGCGGAAAGGACGGTGGGGGTTTGGGGTTTTCTCGCGAGTGAAGGGGTTTGTTTCCGAAAAAGACCAGAAACCCTTTTGTCATCTCGTGTGTCTTCTTCGTGCCCGCTGGGCTGTTCCTTGTGGTCTTTGATGCCGTAGAAGAACTTCCGAAGGTTTTGGGCCCTTTTGATTGCCAAGATTCGTTTGGATCAAGAAGAACTTGGTCCTCGTCGGGGGTTTTTTTTCGTGATCCCTAAAAGGCCCCCCGCCCACCTTTCAAAACCCGGGTTTCACCTGTTCCAGGCCCTTGGTCGCACCCAAAGGGAAAGTAAAAGGTACCAACGACTTACGGACACCCAGTGTTTCTCCAAGTACGCCACGCTCTTGGATTCTTGAGGCGGGGGTCCCCTCAGGGCCCCACAAAACCCGGGGACAAACCCGGGGCCCTGGGAAAGCTTCGATTCATGGCGAAGAAAAAAAACCCGGGCCGAATTTCCCCCAAAAATTTTGGTCAGGGAGCGCCCAGTTCCTGTCCGCAAGCCCTGGTGTAGTTTAAAAAACAGGAGGGCCATCTTGACGTCGTCTGGAGAACTTTCTCAAGGGACGTCGTCTGTTCCCCCCCCCGGGCCTCAGGATCTCAGCTTGGGGTGCAAGGGCTGAGGGCTTTCTTGAAAGGGAAACCCTCCCCCATCCTCTGCCCCAAATCCTGGACGGGGAAATTTTTCGGCGCTCTCCATTGTCCCCGGGAAAAAACTTGAGAGCTAGGAGTGCAAATTGTGAGGGTTATGTGTGGCCCCAATTCCGCGGGTTTTACGGGTTTTTTCCCGGCCCAAAATTTTTGCCGGACTGTGGGGGGTCCGTACACCCCCGACTCGTTGGGGCACATCGTCGGGAAACCGCCCCCCCTCCAAAACCAAACCCATGCACCGCACATGGCTATGACACGTGTAAGGGGCCAAGGGGGACGATCCAGTTTTTTTCCCTTTTTCAAGTTTAAATTTATTTTTCCAGGGCTTTTTAAAGGGCGCCCTGCGGCCGGGAACAAGCAACCCGGGGGCCCCAAAAGCCGTTTAAGCGCTTGTTGAATTTTCTCCATTTCCCGTCATCATGGGAAATATTGACGAGGGAAATCCCGGCGCGGGGGAAATCGAGAAGGGCAAAGGGGAGATTGGTCGTGGGGACAGGCGGAACATCCTCGAGTCGGCTTTTTGAAGGCCCGACCAGCTGGGCATGCCCCCGCGGGAGGTCTTTCAGGGCCCGGGGTTTCCGAAGGGGAGTAGGACGAGAGTGTCCTTTTCCCTTTGGGGTTCTCCCCCCCGCTCTCGAGGCGAGGGTTTTTCGGAAAAAGAGCGGGGGAAAACCCCGGCTTAAGCGAGCGGTTCTGGGAAAGGGGGCCCCCCCTCGTAAAAGGAAGCAGGGAGGGGGTTTAGCAGCGTCCCGAATGAAAAATTTAAGGGGTCCAGTCTGACGGAGAAGATGGGCCGGGCTGAAAAAGGCAACGCCCAACCGTGCCGTGGGGAAAGGGGGCCCTTCCCCCTCTACGTGTCTTTCTTGGAAAAACGATGTTGTTTTGGGGTGCAAAAGGGGAACGAGAAGGCCCTTCTCGAGGCGGGCGCGGATGAACACTTTCCCTCTCGCCGTCCAGCGCTGACACCGTTCGGGCAAGCGATGCCCCGAGGGGGGAAAAGGGGGGTAGGGGATACCACCCGGGGAACCCCCGGGGGAAAATTTTTAATCATTTGCTTTGCTTCCCCGTTCCCGATGAAAGGCCAGCGGGGGTCGCCACCTGGGGGAAAGGGGGCTCTCGGGTTTGGGGGAAACTTTTGGGGGCTTTGGGGGCAAACCCGCTTTGCACTCCCAAAATGTTTTTTCATGAGGATTGTCCGACGATCGAAAGGGTCCCTTCTCCGTTCGCGGATTGTTTCTTCCAGGGTCCCCCGACGACCCCGGGCGGGGAAACTCTTTACGGGGGGGAGGAAGGGTTTTTAAAATTGGGGAAAGTCTCCCCTTTGAAATTTTCCCGTTTTGGTTTTTTTGAGGGTTTTTTCAAAGCGGAATTTTTTCCCCCTTTTAGGGGTGTAGCAAGCTTGGGTCCTCGATTGCCGATGGTTTGGGCAGGGCCCCCTTTTCCCTTTCCTCCGCCCCGATGAACCAGTTTTGGGTTCGCGAGGGTTCTTGGGGGTTGGGGGAAACCCCCCGCCCTGGACCATGGTGGAGAGGATTTCCTTTTTCCGCCAGCGTAGCGGGCCAAAACCATTTCTGGTCCTTGAGTGTCTAAATTTCCCTCGAGGGGAAAAACCAAATCCACTCCACTTCTCGCTAACCTCTTCCACGAAAACCCATCACGGAAACGATTTTTTCTGGCTCTTTTGAGTGGGGGGCCCTGTCCGAAACTTGTTGCGACATGAAAACTCCCGCAGCCCTTATGGGAAATCAAAGTCCGGGGAGCCAGGGGCGTCAAAGGGCGGGAGGGAAAAACTGGATTTTCCACCCCAAATTCTTTTCCTTTTTGGGGCCGCCCCAAAGATTTGATTGGAAATCCAAATCGTGCTCACCCGGGCAAAGGGCTTTTATTTTTGGTTTTCCCATCAAACCCCAGAAGAAGGGATTCCTTCGGGGGGGAAAAAAGGACGTGGCGGGCGGGGGAAATCGAAGGGGGGGGTGGGAGGCCTTTGAAGTAAGAGGGTAAAAGCTTTTTTTTATTTAGTCGGGGAAGGAAAAGGAAAATACCAAAGGGGAAAAATACTTTCAGGAATCCTATGCATGAAAAAAATTTTAGCAAATAAAAAATTTTTCGAAAAAATCAATTTAAAAAATATTTAAAGAATGTTTATTAGCTTAAAAGCCCTCGCCCGGGCCCAAACGGCCCACGGGTTTCCCCTCCTCGCCTGCGGTTAGATTTTTTCATATCTGCGAAAGTTTTATCCCCGGAAAAACATTCCCCCCGCATTAGCCTCCCTATCCTTTTAATCAATAGAAACCCTAAAACAAGCAATAATTTTTTTATTTTTCGAAAAAATTTTTTTTGAAAAAAAAAAAAAAAAAATTTTTCTTTACCTTTAAGGTCCGGGGGGGGCGGGCCCCCGCCGGGAAGGGCCTGTTGCTCATTCCGTACTGCCTCGCGAATTTTTGGGGCTGGATTTGCAATGCACTGTCGGTGGGCCCCGACCAATTGTCCCTTCTAAAGGACCTTCCTTTTGGGCCTCTACGAATTCGCCTTTCGGGAAACCCACTTTGGGCCCGCTACTCCGAACATCCTCCTGGGCGTCCCCAGGGGGAAGGAAACCCCATTTTCCGTTTTGTTGCCCCCGCAAAATGACACACGATTTTTAAATTTCGAGACCTGGGAAGGAAAATGTTCGATTAAATAAATGAATTTATTTTATTTACGGGTTTTTTAGCTAATTTCTAAAAATTTTAGCCAATGAAATTTTTCAAATTTTTTTGCGAAAAATTTTATTAAACCCTTGTCATAAAAACGACCATGGGGGACAGTCAGAGGGGAAAAAATTTCCCTTTTCTATTTAAACATAAAGGTAGTGCCTTTATGGAAAAAGATAAAAAGCCAGAAACCCTTTCATGCCCTTTTTATTTTGAAATTTTAAAGGGCCAAAAAATTTTTCCTTTTATTTTTTTTTCCATTTTTTTTTTAACTTATCTTAAATTTTCCCTTATAGTTCAGTAATGCGAAC
>JACEEZ010021282.1:0-7500 GCA_016584305.1 Chionoecetes opilio | reverse complement strand
ATTATTCCACATACCGTTTTCTAAGTATAGTTCCCCCCCTATATGTGCATCACCTCGTGTTCTACGGTATGTCTCTGGTAATAACAAAACGTCGTCAAAACAATAGGAAAGCCCGGTGTCGCGGCTCACAAAGGGTAATCCGAGGCCCCTTATATGTGTCTCCTCCATTACCTGGGATGTGTTCTAATTAGGCGAGACTCGTAGCCCTGGAGAGAGAGAGAGAGAGAGAGAGAGAGAGAGAGAGAGAGAGAGAGAGAGAGAGAGAGAGAGAGAGAGAGAGAGGAGAGAGAGAGAGAGAGAGAGAGAGAGAGAGAGAGAGAGAGAGAGAGAGAGAGAGGAAGAGAGAGAGAGAGAGAGAGAGAGAGAGGAGAGAGAGAGAGAAGAGAGAGAGGAGAGAGGAGAGAGAGGAGAGAGAGAGAGAAGAGAGAGAGAGAGGTTTTTAATTTATTGGAGTTACTGTTTGTCACTCGAGCCATTTATTATTTACCAAACATACGATAGAAAATGTCTAATATATTTCATGTTTATTTCCTGTTGCATTCAGGTTATCGTTGGGTTATGAGGTACTTGTTCGATTCCTTTTGTTTACGTTACCGTCATAAAAAGGTATCCCTTCCCCTCTTTTTTTTTAAACTGAAAACTTTTTTTCTTTTTTTCTTTATTCTGGTTCACTTATGGGGTTTTAAGTTTTATCACATATCTGCCGTCGTAGTAATAATAGTAATGGTGGTATTATTATTATAAGTTGTTGTATACTGTTTTTGAAGTAGTTTAAGTGCTATCAGTAGCTGTAGAAGTAGTAGTAGTAGTAGTAGTTATGAGCGAGCGCGAAGCGCTCGTGAGTCCTTGGGGGATACGGGATTTTTCTCACTTAAGCGGCCGACCCGGCCCGGCCCGACCGTCACGCTTTTCAGGAGCTTAATATCTTTGGAATCCCGCTTCCAATTGACAAGCGGTCTTTGCTATCTGATAGCCCCATCCAATCTCTTTTGTGCTTGACATGTTTTGTCTCACGTGAAGGGTCAGCATGGCGCGTGGCGCGTGCCGCGTGAGGGGTGTCAGACAACGTTATCTTGATATAGCTGAGAAACGGCTGTACCGACTAAGTTGAAATTTGGTGTGTGGCTTGAGACCACACACCTAGCAATGTCACACAGGTCAAACTCCGGGTGACGCCGCACGTGCGCACGTGCGGCGGGTTTCTACGGGCTCGTTCGTCCCTCGCCGATTAAGGTGTCTTACTGGTAGTAGTTGTTGATGTAGTAGTAATTAGTAGTAGTCGTATCAAGAGGTACACTACAATTATAACAAGTTTTGTTATTTCTTTCATTTACGTCTATAGTGCGTGTAAGTAGTGAGGTCCAGGGCAGAGAAGGTAGGCCCTGGAGGCTCACTCGAGGACTGTGATGGTTGGCCCTCGCCCGTGGTGGCGCAGGCAAGATTTTTATAGTGACGCCTGTGATTAGAGGCAGGCTCATGCCGCCCCCCTGTGTCTTCCGATGCACTCGCAATCGAAGATATAGTTAAAGTAATCGTCCAGACCATTTCATCATTCCTGATTTGATGTAGTTAGAGTATAGCCATTACCGAGTGTATCAACAATATGTTGTCACTTTTTGCATCCAGTCAGCCGTTTTTTAATAATCCGCAATCAAAATCTGTAAATTCCCCGAGCTTTGAAAACGCTGCTGGCAACTGGCAACCGATGCGCCACGGCTCGGTGACGTAAGAGGAGGAAGAGGCTCCTCTCCCCGCGCTGATCAGAAGCACGTAAACACAAGAGATAAATATAGTACTTGAAGATTTTTGGGTGTTTCTGATAGATTTTTTTGCGATATGCCACATGCATGCATCCTTTATGGGTGCAGCAAGACAGCTGTGCCTTTCGAGAAAAGTTTGCACACGTTTCCGATTGATACGACAACGTTAAATGTGTTGAAAAGATTAGTGCGGCGGACTAGTGCAGATTGGAACGGGAAGTTGAAATTGGCAAGGATTTGTAGTGATACACTCACCACACACACACACACACACACACACACACACACACACACACACACACACACACACACACACACACACACACACACACACACACACACACACACACACACACACGCACACACACATACACACTCACCACACACACACACACACACACACACACACACTCACCACACACACTCACACACACACACTCCCCAGATGCTGTTGTGTTGTTGTGTGTCACCACCATCACTATCACCAATTGTTGTGTGTAAGGGGGTTGTTGTGTGTAAGGGGTTGTTGTGTGTAAGGGGTTGTTGTGTGTAAGGGGTTGTTATTGCCGCTAACATCTGTTCGTCCGCCTCGTATTCTGGTCTGAGGTTCTTTTTCCTCATAGTATACGCGAGCAGCATCATTTCTTTCAGTCTCAGATTGAGCATCGTACTCTAGATCTGTTACAGCGACAGATTCACCGTGTGACACCGAAGTACAGTCGCTCATCATAACATTTGCCGACAGGTGTCAGACAGATGTTTACATTGGAGCGTTCCTCTTCTGACGTCATCAATAACATTTGAAGCCCTGTTGGAGGGAATTCTTTTTTTTTTTCGCGCGCTTTTTACAAAAGTCGTGTTTTTACGGAAATAAGACCTGGAAATCAATTATTTTTGGTGGATTAGGTGTTTTGAATGTAATTCAGCATAATTAGACAAAAAAAATGGGTCTGGACGTTTACTTTAATGGACAGCATGTGGGTATTCTTAGGCCACTCGAAAGTGCAGAAAGATTTAAAGTTAATTTTCGGTTCTCAATCGAGATCGAACTCGGATCGCCGAGCACGCCAGTCGGAGAAGAGAAGTGTGGGTGATATTTTCCAACCTTTCATGTTCTGTTGTTTTTATCCCTTTTTGTCCGTTGTTTGTTGTTTGGGAGGAAGATAATTTTTCGAGCGAGGTAGAAGCCTGATGGAATACAATTTAGTATATTCACTGCCAGTTTTTCCCTTCATCCCTCGGGGGGTAAAGTCAGCGGGCCTCGTTCCCACCCTTCACCTATATAACGAAACTTGTAAACACATTATTGATAACTAAATAAATGAAAACTCGTGTACTGTAAAAATGAAAGCCAAGAGAAGGATGCCATTCACTCCTTACTATAAAAAAAAGCTTTCCCCCACTCTCCACTTATACTTATTATCTCACATATATGGCAACATTAATACTCATTATTAGAGTCATTAATATGCATAACAGTCATTAGGTGTTAATTATACTGAGTTGTGCGCTGCAGGAATAATGAGCTAGACCGAGTGAGAGCAGTTTCCGAATCTCTTTGTCTGTAATTATGATCGCCATCGATAGCCCGGATACAGCGTACACATAATAATGTCCTTTTTGATAGCATCTGTTTCTTCCGTCTAATTACTTGTCATCTCTGTATCTAGAAAATATATAATTTTAAGCCTGTTTATTTGAGCATTTTGTTTCAGCATTGTCATTTTCATCGCTGCAAATATCAGAAATATTATCAATAAATAACACGAGTATTCCATCCTGATGAACCGCAAATAACTCTTCTCTTCAGAATGAGCCAAACGCTTCCCTTACAGACACATTTGACAAAGTACAACACAAGGTGTCAGGTTCTCTTACGAAAAAGAAAAACACAAATACAAACCCAAAACGTAATGAACTTTGAACTTTAACACTAAGGCAGCTCGCACACCGTCGCAACCAGTTGCATGAAGCCAGTTGCTAACGACGCCGCAGGCAGTTGCATTGCGACTGACACATTGGTTTCTTTAGAACCCTCACATCGAGGCGACTTAAACTGCGTTTGCGTGCAGCTGATCACCGCGCAACTGACTATGCTGGTCGTGTGGCGATCAGCTGCAAAGCCATAACCCCGCGGGTAGTATAAATAATGAAAATTATAATAATGATAGTAATAATAACAATAATAATAATAACAATAGCAATGATAAGTAGAGCAGTGGCTGAGCGTGTAGCAGTGTGTATAAGTGATGGCTGGGAAGGTCGGTACCGAGAAGCAGGTATGGCGGGAAAAACTCTGCGGTGACGCCTTGCCGCGTGTCACTAACTCCGTGTAGACTTTCATGCTCAATTATTATTATTATTATTACCATTATTACCATACTTATTATGTTTTACTATTTTTTAATGTTATTTTCATTAGCATTACTATTACCATTACTAAAATTATTAATATTATTACTGTTATTGTTATTTAGATTATAACAATTATTATTATTACTCATAATTTTGTAAGTATTATCTTATCATCATTATTTTTATTATTATTATCAACCTCATCGCCACCTGTGAGGCATAACTCACCCATGTGAGTGGTGAGCCTCACCACCGTTCATTCCATCACTCATCACACCTCACACTCTCATACTCAGCGGCTGGAGTGTTGTACCTTCCTATGTGACCAGCTGCGCGCGATCGGTAACATACACAAGAAAGGTTAAAGTCCATTATCTCTTTTTGTTTACCTACAAAAATATGTATAACCTCATGAATTTGGTTTACCACCGAGTAGAACAAAATCAAATCCATGTAAAACGTAGAGATAAATACACATGAATAAACGAACGATTTGATGCATTTTTCAGTTTCAACCTTTCAAGTTTTGCAAGTTTCATCGAATAACCTTACAAACTTTACCTCCTCATCAAAATTTTGCTCCAATGCACGTGCTCCTTGCTTATATCCGCGTGTGTGATTGGTTTAGCGGCGCCCATCTCCGCCGCGCCGAGGCAAAGAACGCTAATAGACCCTTCAGGAAACTGTGGGCAAAGACGTCATTTTTTTCCGAGGCTGGGAGACGCCGCGGAACCCTCTAATGCGGGGAACTGACTGGGATGTTTTTTGAGCATTTTTTTCCCGCCCAGTGAGAGAGAGCTAGGAGAGAGAGAGAGAGAGAGAGAGAGAGAGAGAGAGAGAGAGAGAGAGAGAGAGAGAGAGAGAGAGAGAGAGAGAGAGAGAGAGTAGGAGAGAGTAGGAGAGAGTAGGAGAGAGTAGGAGAGAGTAAGAGTAAGAGAGAGAGAGAGAATGAGTGTTACAGATAAAGAAAGACGAGAGGGGAAAGAGGGACATTGAGTGTTACAGAAAAAGAAAGACAAGAGAGAGAGAGAGAGAGAGAGAGAGAGAGAGAGAGAGAGAGAGAGAGAGAGGAGAGAGAGAGAGAGAGGAGAGAGAGAGTTACAGAAAAAAGAAAGACAAGAAAGAACAGAAAAAAAGAGAGAACGAAATACAAGAATGACAAAAAAATCCTCCCTACAGTACGGTATTTTTTCGCACACTTTTATCCCAGTGGCGTCATAGCACGGGGCGTTGCTTTGGCCGCGGCGTCACAATGGTACTCTGCTAATGATGAGGCGGGAGTGTTGACTGAGCCTGTGGACCCATTACCCTCCACCACCACCACCACCACTACCACCACCACCCCCACCACCACCACCACTACCACAACCACCATTTTTCACAGATTAAAATTTAAATGGGTTTTGTCGGTGTTTTTTTGTTTGTCGCCTTGTTTTGTTTGTTTATTCATCTCTGCCTCTCTATTTATAGGTATTTTTATGACGACCTAGTGTTGTGTATTTACCTACGTAGTTATGGCTGGAAATAGTGTGTGTGTGTGTGTGTGTGTGTGTGTGTGTGTGTGTGTGTGTATGTGCGTCTGTGTGTGTGAGTCTGTGTGTGTGTGAGTGTGTGTGTGTGTGTGTTATCTCTTTTTCCCAGTGGGTTAGTCGGTCACTGAGTCAGTCAGTCAATCACGTCAGTCATTTAAACGGTTATTATATCAGTCAGTCAATGAGTGAGTGATTGAGTAGCGAATATAATTAATGAGTGAGTGAGACAGTGAGTTATCATCATCATCATCATCATCCTTCACACACTCCCCGGCACTTCGTCACACACCAGCGAGTCACTTCCTTCTTGTTGCTGCTTTGCCTTTGTTGAATATGCTAATGTTATGGCGTGTCTCAAGGCTATTGTCTTTGCCTCTATTGGGATTGACTTTGGTTGTTATTATCAACATTATTATTAGTAGTAGTAGTAATAGTAGTAATAATAGTAATAGTAGTAGTAGTAGTAGTAGTAGTATTGTTATTATTATTGTTATTGTTATTATTATTGTGGTTATTATTATGGTTGCTATTGTTGATGATGGTGTTGTGGGTGGTGATGGTGGTGGTAATGGTGGGGGTAGTAGGGGGGGTCGGGGGTGGTAGTAAGGGGGTTGGAGGTGGCAGTAGGGGGGTTGGAGTTGGTAGCGGGAATGGTTGGGGTGGTGGTTGTAGGGATGGTGGTGAGGGTAATAGGTGGGTTGCAAGTAGTAGGGGAGGTGGGAGGTGGAGGTGGCAACGGCAGTGCTATTGTATAAAGCTAATGAGTTGAAGGAAGAAAAAGCAGTTAGAAAGAAAAGAAAGAAGCTCATTTTAATGGCAGCAAAACTTTTCCCTCACTCCCTCCCTCCTTCCTTCCTTCTACGCCTCATTCTTGCCTCTATTTTTCAACTCCACTTAAAATTTTTTCCTTTCCCTCATGTTATGTCTCCTTTTCCCATTATTTTGTCTATTTTTATATCTTCCTTTCTTCCTTCTCCTCTTCCTCCTCCTCCTCCTCCTCCTCCTCCTCCTCCTCCTCCTCCTCCTCCTCCTCCTTCTCCTTTTCCTCCTCCTCCTCCTCCTCCTCCTCTCTTCCTCCACCTCCTTCTCGTCCTCCTCCTCCTATCTGTCCATTTGTATCTCTCCTTCTTCCTCCTCCTCCTCCTCCTCCTCCTCTTGCTCTACCTTCTTCTTCTCCTCCTCTTCTCAGCACTAAGGGGTCAACAACCTACCTATTCATTCAGACTTATGCGTATCCTAAGTGGTTCGTACCCGATTCGTGTCTCATTCGTGAGACATTCGTACTGATGACGACTCGAATCTCGTGTTGATGTGCCAGGTTTTAAATACTCCCGCACTGTATCGAACAAAGGCCTCGGACGTCTGGCTTTATTCACGCGTCACTCCTGCAATACCTCGCTGTCTCCAAGCCTCGAGTCGAACGTGTCAGCTGTCAGAAGCAGTAGGTAGGGAGTGTAAAAATCATGCTTTGGGGGATGACGGAAAGATTAGGAAGGACAAGAAAGACTGAAACAGAAAAAATAGAATGGTAGACCTGAAAATACCGAAGAGAATGCAATATTACAACGGAAAATATAAAAATGAAATGGTAAGCCTTAAATATACCTTAAAGTAACAGAAGGAATAAGATGCTGTATAGGATAGTAATAGAAGGAATTAAATGGTGCATAGGAAAATAACAGAAAGAATAAAATTGTATACCGGAAAATTACAAAAAATAAAACGGTATTCCTTAGAATAACAAGAAGAATAAAATGGTGCATAGGAAAATAACAGAAAGGAAAATTGGTATACCTATAAGTAACAAAATATCAAAGAGATACAAACAGTAAGCAAGTCAAATGATCGGTACC
>JACEEZ010021281.1:14072-24098 GCA_016584305.1 Chionoecetes opilio | reverse complement strand
ATCGGGGACGGGGGAGCTCCTGCGGTCTCTCCCGGAAGGGGGAGACTGCCTTGGCACATTGCGTTTGGTCACCCCTTTTAATTCAGGGTTCCTCAGGGGGGGGGGGACCCCCTTTACTGTGATGATTGTTTGGGGCCCCCTTAACTGTGCGGCTGCGGGTCGAGTGTCCCAGTTTTGGGGCCCCTACGTGTGCAATTTTGTCCCGTGTCGCGGGTCGGACGGTGCTTCCCCCTCTCCCGGTTTGGGAAGGGTTTTTTTAATGTACTCTTATTTTTTTAGTATTTCTTTATTTTAAATATTTTTTTCTATCTTAAATTTAGTTTTTTTTAGTTTTTACTTTAAAAGTATCTTCTGTAGGCAGGCGTCAAAAACCCCGCAGTTGCGGCCCCAAAAACAAATTAAACAATCTCAATCGCATGACGCGTTTTGCCTGTAGTCTTTTTCTCCCTGGGATTTTCCGGGTGCTTCGGGGAAAAGGGTCCAGTCAGCAAATTTGGGCCCCGCGCTACCCGCCGCGATCACGTCGAGAGGTGCCGACTTACTCATTTAGTTGGCTAGGCTGTTGCGGGCCGGTTGTTATATAAAATCAAGCAGGGTACGGGCCAGGGTTTTCGGCTCTGCGGGCCGGATCTCCCCGGGGGTAGAGGCTGCGCCCCCTGCCCTAATACTAGGGAAGCTACAAGCCTCCCTCGGTGGTCGAAAACGTGTCGGAAGGCGTGACTGGCTAGGCTAAGGCGGCAATGCTATCAAGCCATCATCCGTCACCCAGCCAATGCAAACTGTTTTTTAAAAACTTCTCGCAACACAACCCAAACGAGATATATTTCCGGCAGAATGGCATCAGACTGCCTCTCTCGCCTTCTTCCCCGTCATCTAAAACAAAATTCTCTTTTTATTGGAATGCTTGCGTTTTAAGGAGTTTTTGTATGATAGTAATATATAAAAGTAAAAGCCTGTATTGCTTTTTTTTGGTGGTAAAAGGTGGTATGTGGGTTAAAATAGTAAATATCTTTTTAGGGGCGGCCCCGCGGCAAAAATTTCCTCCGTCACTTACTGCCTCGCAGCACACCCATCAAAATCTTTAAATCCCCCTTTTTTAAGGTGACACACGGCTACTTTGATTTAGATAATGACAGGGGTATATAAATCTCCCCAAAATCTAAGTTGAAAATAACGGTAATATGACGTTTAACCTCCCCAACCTATCGTGGCGGGGGAGGGGGGCGCCCGCCGCCCTAAAAAGTTTTGGAAAAAACCCCCGTCACCGCCTCACCTGTGCCTTCCTGGAGAAGACAGTCACCTCCTCGCCTGTGATAGAAAATGGGATATCACCAGGGATCATAGGTTCCCAAGGGTTCTCGCACCCCTACTAAAATTCCCAAAGACATCTATTCCCGGGGGTGTTATATCCCCTCAGGGGTTCAGTGATGCTGCTGCTGCTGCCAAAGCCGCCTGCCAGACGTGGATGAGCCCCTTGCTTGTATTTCATTTTTTTTAAACTCATATATTATGATAATACCACCCAAAATGGAATCATATTTTTACATTCACCTAGTGAAATGATATTTCAAGCATATCAAGCAAAAATAAGCGAGCCTGGAGATTTCCTACTCGCAAAACCCGGGCTCGGCATCGTTAGCCAGCCCCTCCGTTTACGCCCAAAACCTACACTTTCCGCGCTGGGGGTTTCCCTGTTACGACCGACGTCGGATTTCCCCGACCAAAAAGGGCAAAAAGGGGTTTTGTGGCTTCTCCCCCTGGGTTTTACTGACCCATCCGCTGTCACGTCAGCGTAGTGGGGGCGGGGAGGCTGAGGCTCTGAGGAATGTGAAACATTTGGGGTTGCTGGGCCCGATGACAGTGACGTCGGCGCATGGAAACATCTGGATCCTTAAAGTAGTCCCCGTGCACCGGGTAAACGTAGACCGGGGAGGGGGAGTCAGGGCACGGGAAAGTGAGACATTGTTGGGCTAACGATAGTTGGGGGGTTTTACGCCGTGAGGTGGGTGAACGCGCCACTCTGGCCATCGGGCTGGGCGTTTTGCGGCAAAACCGTCGTAGTGGCCAGTCCTGGTGCAGAGGTGGCTTTGGGGCTGTCTTGGGGGGACATTTGTCATCCCCGCCCATGCCCTTGACGGCTGCAGTTGTAGCAAGACGCACCCCCCGGGGCCAATTTTGGGGCCATGACGCCGCGTGCAGGATTGGCGGGGATGGACGGGGCGGGAAACCGTGTTCTACGTTATCTTAAAGCGCTGTGAAGGGCTGTTGGGGTGAAGAGGCGTCTTGTCGGGCGCCTGCCTTTCTTTTGTTAACTGACGCGAACTGGTTTTGGAAGGGAGTAATGCGGAGGCTGTATGGGGGCGCCTTCGAAGGAACTGCAACGGGACCATTTTGAAGAGAAGCGCCTGTGCTAGGGAGATAAGGCTTTTGAATTACTCTTCATCTCGCACACCCATCACCCACCATTTTCAATTGGCTCCGCGCACGTCATAGGTTACTATACACAAAGTCGACCTCCTCGCCAGGTTCTTCGGGCTTCGGAAATCGGAGAAGCTCCCGTCAGCCTGCTTACAACACAGGATTCCGACGGCCTAGTGCTTCATTTCGTTGATCTTGAAGGGGGACTGTGGGGGTTTCTAAACCCTGTCACAGTAAAGGGAAGTGTCAGGTGCGATCCCTAGGGTATGTTTAGGATTCTTTGTAGTCCAGGGACACAGAAACCCAGCTGATGAGTTGCTTATTCGTGGAGCCTCTTGAATGGTGGTGGGAAAAACTTTTCCCCAGACACGCCACTGCCCCAAAACTTGGAAAGGGAAGAATCAGCCACAACCGGGGACTGTGGCCACATGCTTGCCAGCGGAAGTCGCGACGGTTGGGCGTGGCAGCCACAGGGAAACGGCAACGGGGTGGTTGTCGCGGGAAAACCCGACCGTGGGGAAGCGCCGCTCGCCCGGCTTCGTGGGAAAACGGAGGTGAAAGGGAAAGTCCCGCGCGCTGGCCGAGACTGGCGGGGGAGACAGAAGTGTGACAAGTCTTGAAACCGTGAATCCCCTCCTTTTCCTGGCCTCATTGTCACGTAAAACGTCTCTCCTCACACGCGGCACCTCTCCTCTTCATCCTGGGTGTGTCGATTTCAGCTGATAACCGGGGCTCCTCCCAATAGCGAAACAACTTGATATCCGTCCCCCGGGGGGCGGGAAGAAAGTGTTGTATTTTGTGGGTTTAAAAGGGTGGGGAAAACGATTTCCTTTTTCGTCATCCTTTCCGAGCCGAGCCGCGGGTGACAAAACGGGGGAAAGACATCTTAAAGGGGGCGCTAATTTAAAAGATAACCACCGTATTGGAATACAAAAAAACGGGGAATGTGGGTTGGGGTGTATGGTGTGTGTGTTGTGGGGGTTGGGGGGTGGATGAGAAGGGGGGGTGGGGGGGGGGGCGCCCGCCCCCACCTGGGGTTTTAAAGTCACCCCCTACCAAAAACGGGCGATCCAGAAAACCAACGGGGTCCCCGGTACAAAAAAATCACACTGAAAAAAACGCACATCATTATAATACCTGGTGCCCTACCGTTACGCGTCCACACCCTATCTGTTCACGGGGACCGAGCACAGATCAGGAGACGAGTAATCCCGGGAAAGGAAACGGGGGCGTGAGAGTGCCCCGGGGGTCTGGCGGTTTTGGGGTGTTTTGGGGGTGGCGGGGGCGTTGCCCCTCCTAAGTTCTTATACCTGCGATCTGCCCATGTTGCTCGGGGTTTGCAGTGATTAACCGGGGTGGTTGAGGGGGAGTTTTTTCCAATTGAATCGAGTATCTTCCCCTAGGGGGGTTTTTTTTCTAAAGACGAGATATGCGGGACCCCCAAAGGAGGGTGGGGTTTTGCGGGCCGGCTACAGGCTGGGCTGGCTGGGCTGGCGTTACATTTGGAACGCGGCCCCGAGGGCGCGCTATTGTCAGTGAACTCATGTTGAACATAGCATGTATGGGTAGGAATTATTAAAAGGGATAATATTTTTAGGGTGTGACGTTGGTTATGTCGCAATCCACAAACAGTATATCATTTTACTGTAAACCTAGGAAGGGAAATGGGGGTGATGTTCGAAATGTCAGGAAACGCAAAACCCGACCTCCCCTGGGCATGAGCGGTTTATCACGGGGCCGGTAGTAAGTCCAGTTACGAGTCTTGGTGTGGGCTATTCCTTTTGCCAAAAATAAAAAGTGATATTTTCTTATCTTTTTGCTTGATGAAAAAGAAAGGAAAATGAAGTCCTCTTGTGTACCGACATCTGAAAAATATCCTGTTATCATAAAATTAAAAACCTTGTAGGTCAAGTCTGAATATCAATGATTGACTGTGTGTAAAACTGTGTTTCACCTAGTTCACCTAGTTTTATTTTACAGGGCCTGAGCTACACTCTAGGGGCCCCCTTCCTTGCTACAAAATTTTCATACTCATATTTTTGTTGTTTGGGCCCAAAAACCCTAACACCGGGGGGCGGAAAACACAAACCCCGGCTAACACCCGGGAACCATTCATGGTGGTGGACGGGGGCTCGGGCTTTAAAAAAGGGACACCCCCTCTATCTCCGCTCCCCCGGGGATCAAACCCGGGACTTCTGGGTTTGTAAACCCGACGTGCAAAACCCACTACACTACGGAGTTCCCTAAGTGTCCCAACCCCTAGTGTGTGTGGGGTGTGGGGTTGTGTGTGTTGTTTTGTGTGTATACAAGCATGCATCAGTTTTCCCCACTTGGAAAAAGAAGGTTAAAGGGTTCATATTCTTAATCTGTTGGTTTACCCCCTATGGAACTACCGCCACCCATTTAAATTCCCATAAACTTTGTAAAATTTTAAAATTATTTTCCTGAGGGTTTCCCAAATTTAAAACCACCAAAATTTTTGGGTTTGTCTGAAAAACGAGGGTATTTTTGAAATTTCCCCCATGTCTGGAAAAACTGTTTTTTAAAAAGGGGGCCTGAGCAAAATTGATATGCCATCTGTCAGCCACTTCCCCTGTGTAAAAAAAGGGAATAACAAAACTGAAAAAAACCAATCACATAAAAAACATTTCAGCTACGGGTTTTGGTTTTACTGGCTTAATATTTGCATCACAAAAACGACTAAAATTTAAAATTTCTACGGGAATTTTGTGGGTCTAAATTGTTTTTATGTAAAGTCAATTTAACTTTTAAACCATTGCTTAAAGCCAGTCTAGTTTCCCTACTGACCCCCAGTCACCTGTTCCCCTTTATTTTTTTATTTGTACGGGTTTAACGGGTTTCTCCCCAATTTTAAGATCAGGTCTCTGACTTTGATTCCCCAAGTGATGTCCTGAAGAAAAGGGTTTAACGCTAAAAGGTTTATACCTTTTCCCCCCTTTTTTTGGCTTTTAAAATCAATCAAAAAAGGGTATTTTACACCCCCCCAAATGTGGTAGAAAATTGCAAGTAGGCCCTAGGGGTTTTAAAGGGAAAGGGCTTGCTGATTTAAAAAACGTATAGGTTTTGGGAAGTAAGAAAAGAAAGGGGCGGGGAATCGAGTGGACAATACTATTATTAAAAATTTATATATTGTATTATATTATATTTATAAAAAATATATATATAAAATATATATATAAAATTTTAATATAATATAATATATTTTATTATAATATTATATATAATTTATACACTTATAAGAACAAAAGAACAAAGAAAAAAAGGGAAGCTACAAGAGGGCGCGAGGCCTAACGTGGGAAATTCCCTGCACCTAAAAATACCTACACCCCCCTTTTCCATCCCCTCCAGGAACCTGTCCAGGCCCCCTTTAAAGCCCCCCAAAATTGACTCTGCACTAACAAACCTGTTACAAAAAGTCCATTCCAATCATTCACCACCCTATTTGTAAACCATTTTTTTCCTTATTTCCTTTCAAAATCTACCCCCTTTCCCACTTGAATCCATTACTTCTTGTTCTCCCTTGGGTTTTTAAAAAGCCTAAGAACTTTTTTTACCTCTCCTTTATTAAAATTTCCCTTTTTTTCCCCTTAAAAACGTCTATAAAATGCCCCTTACTCCGGCGCCTCTCGGTGGGGTGTTACTTTAAAAACTTTTAATCTCTTCTCATAACTAAAGTTTTCGCATCCCTTTATCCCTTTTGGGCATCCTTTTCGCACTTTATTCTAAAAAGGCTTTAAAAAAAACCCCTTTCCCGTAATATGGAGACCAAAAACTTAACCAAAAAAAATAACTTATAAGGTTATGGTTTTAATTAAAAAGTCAAGGTTTTTTACAACCCCAAAAACTGAAGTCTTTAAAAGACAGGCCCCAAAAAAGTTTAAAATCGTTACCAAAAACCTCCTCCCCGGTGGTGGGGGTTTCAATCAAAACTCCATAAACTTGAGCTTTTGGAGGGCCTGGGGTTCCCCCGGGCTCCCTCTCTTCTGTCCTTCCTCTTCCTTTCCCTCTACAGTTTAAAAAAAAGGATTAATTCTTGGTACAGGTTTAAACCAGGAAGTGCGAGTGGTGGGTTTGGGAAAAGTTTTACACTTTTTCGCTGTTTTACACACATTACGCAAAAACCCGCCGTATTTGAGTTTGCTTATCAACTAAGATAAGGGGGAAATTTAACCCCAGGCACACACAAAACACTGAGTATGCAATTTTTCAAGAAATGCAGCAGCGGGAAAAACAAACCCTTATTCCGGCCAATACTATTAAAGGGTGGGTGTTCCGGGCTGAGCAACCAATAACGTAGGGTTGCCCGGAAAAAAGGGAGGACACACTACCTACACCTCCAACCCTGATACATGCTTTCACAAACTATATATAATACCCAAATGCCATAACACACCCTCTTTGATGGAGTTTAAACCAAAGGGTAGGTGAAGAGGGGGAAGGAAATGGCGCACGATTGTACAGGGGTTTGGGGGTGGGGTGCTTTAGGTTGGGGCTGGTGCTGGCTTTTTGGGGTAAAGGTGGGCCCGTGCTGGAGGGGGTGGGGAATGATGCTGATAGTCTGTGTTTGTGTACCTATTTTTCTGGGGTTGATGACTAGGCCCCTAATCTTTGATAATCCCGCAAAAAACTATAATTTTTTTGTTGGGATTTTTGGGTGATGGGGGTTTAAGTGTTTTTAGTTTGGGTGGGGTTTTTTGGTGGCCTCTGGTGTTTAAAGGTTTGGGGTTGATTGCACTTATGACAGGGGCTTGGGGTGGCCCTTTTGGTTAAAATGTTTTGGGGTTGATTTTCACTTTACAAGGGGTTTTGGGGGGTCTCAGGTGTAATTGTTTGAAGGGGGGTGGGGGGGTAGACCTTTTTGTTCCTTCCCCCCCCCAGTAAGGGCAAAGGTTCCCCAACATTTTAAAATTTTTTTGGTCTTTTTTTGGGTTTATGAGACTCAAATTTTTCGATCCCATCTTTCCCCCCAAATTTCCCAAAGAGAGTGTACGGGCCCCGCCATTTTCCCCCTTTGGGGCCCGGGCACCTTTCCCTTTCCCCCTCTTTTTTATTTTTTTTGCTTTACTTTGTCACCTATTTGGGAAAAGGGGAATTTTTGACCCCCCCTTTTCTTTTTTACCAACAAACCTTTTTCTTGTTTTCTGTGCCGCTCAAAATAATCCTGGAAAAATAAAATGAAAACAAAAAATTTGTTTAAAATTTTCCAAAGGGACATTCCAAAACCGAACAGGGTGACAATCACTTGCATTCAAGGGTTTTCGACTTGCACACTCTCACAACTTGGGAAAATACATTTTTATAAAACAAAAAACACAATCCTATAAAAAAACAGAATAATTTAAAACTAAGGGACGCATTTATCGTAAGATTTAAGCAAACTTGTAGATTGGACAAGCTTAGAAGTAAGGAAACTGAAAATTAATGGGATTGTAATATATTGAAATTAGCAGTTTCTCCTATTAACACAGCATATTAAGCATTTTATAGGAGTGATGGGAATGGATCAACCATTGTTGTTGGACTCGTTACTCAACAAAAGTGATGATATACACAAAATTGATCGCAATGCATGTCAAGGAAGAGTGATCATGCTGTCCTGAATTGGGATTTTGCGGTAGCATATCATATACATGTACTACTAGAAGCTCAAGACTGACTTAAACCTGATATATTCTAAAAAAGAGAAACTACAAAGAATTAAGTGGGTAAACAATAGAAATATACAAGGAAGTAGTGCTAGGTAACTAATACAAATAATAAATAGCTACTAGAAAGTTTGCGATAGATGTAAAGATGGAGCAAATAAATATATACCTTGTAAAACATTAAAACTGGTGCTTAGTACTTACAATCTGATAAGTTTCAGTAGATGCTGCAATACCACCACTTATCATTATTATTGTCATCTATGGCAGGCTCAGACCAATAAAAAATAACCCCCTCCTGAGTTTGATGCACAGCATTCATTGCAATAGGACCTCTAGGGTTCCTAAAGTACATCAAATAGAAAGGGGTGTATTTCGTCGTTGCCTGGCGATTGTTATTGATGTCATAAACTGCACAATCAAGAAATCTGTGAGAAAGAAAAATGATATATTTGTATAATTTTTGTGAGGTATTTTCCGCTCGTCATAGGTGGAGTGTGAGTAGGAATGTATATATAATTTAAATGGTAATGGGTATAATTAAGGTAATTTAAGTAAATGATAAGTACTGGGGATAATTTAAATTAACATTCCCAGTAATATTAAGCATTTGCACCTTATAATTAGCACCTTCGTTAGAAGCGCGGTCATTGGCTGCCGCCCATTAGATTCTAGGCCACCTATAATTAGACACGTGGCATAGGTAGGGTGGCGATCGCAGCCGCCCACTCTAGGAGAATCAGTACACTCCAGGCATTCGTGAGGATAACATCTATTGTTAACATATACGTGCTTGTCTATATTAATAAGTACAAGTATAGTTCACCCCAGACCCTCGCCTTAATAACATCTCTTACTAATATATACGTGCTTGTATAAAGAAACTCTGGTGAAACCCCACTAGCTAATAATATGAGGCATCCGGTGGCAGAACAGCGTCTAATTAACGTCGAAGTTCAGTAATGTGTTTGATCGTGCTTTGTGAAACCTATGTATGTTCCTAATTGTAATATTGTAACAATAACACTGATGCAAAAATGACCAAAATCAACAAATTCTGGATTAAAAAAATATATAGTATTTTTTTTTTTTTAAATGGCCTCAATCTCTTTTTCTCTGCCACGAATTGCTTCCACTCAGACTGATCTCATATAATTTTCCTTGTAATCTTATGTCTCTCCCCCCACGATCCGCGTCACTTGGATGCATCATCGTCCTATTATGGCACTAAAATCACGATGATAACGGAACTTAGGCAGCGGCGTCTGTTTTGAGAAGGGAGTAATGGCTGACTCTGACCTTTGTTTTAGAGGAGATTAAGTGTGCAAATCGCTTTGCTTTTCAGTACACATTGAAGGGTCACTTACACTGAGGAAATATCTGTGGATCTACCATTGCCCCTAAATCGCTCAACTCGCTCTGCCACTGGACCCGCATATAACCTCAACCCTAAAAAAAGAGTGAAATAGAAAACATAACATTAATACTGTAATATCAGCTATTTATATATACCATAATTATTGCACCCTGGTAAGATCAAGTATGTGCTTCCAAAATTTACCTTCTTTGCTAAACATTTGGATCAATAGTTACATATCCCAATTCTACATCAAAACTACATGCTTTAGTAATACCTGAAATAGCTTGTTCCACTGAAAAATTAAAGATGGTTAAGAGTTACAGATTAAGATGAACTCTATGAAAATATTTCACAACAGCACATACGTTTTTGAGAGTTGGACATTTATAGCGGCAATTGGGGATACTTCTGAATGCTTACTTACAAATCCCAGTCATCCTCGTATCATTGCAGTATTGATGAGACCTGCCTTCACTGAACGATTCTTCTCTCACTCTGTCCATGGTTTGCCGATGATTTCAGGGTTTTTCAAAACAGCAGTGTTTGATGTTAAATAAAGGGCCAGACACGTTTTTTGTTTTT
>JACEEZ010021280.1:100716-139318 GCA_016584305.1 Chionoecetes opilio | reverse complement strand
AGTCCCACAATTAGTTTGGTATAGTTAGTTGTACATGTAGTTTTCCCAAAGGCAGATCATTTTCCAACTGTTTTCTTACAAGTAGTTGATAGTTAGTAGTATGTAGTGCAGCAGATCCCTCGTTATGGACCATAGTCTCCTGGTGTCTGTTATTCCTATGTAATCCTATGTAAATCCTCCTCCTCCCCCTCCTCCTCCTCCTCCTCCTCCTCCTCCTCCTCCCTCCTCCTCCTTCTCCTCCTCCTCCTCCTCCTCCTCCTCCTCCTCCTCCTCTTCCTCCTCTATTATCAAAGCATATATTATTGTGCACAACTCTTCGTCATCTCTACCGCAGTAAACAGTTAATGATAATTTTGAACCGACTGGGTCATTGTGTGTCTTACGACTTTGCAGGAGAGCAGGAGCTTTGTCTTACGAGCAGGAGACTGCCATAGCAAAGGCCCTAGATGAAGATACAATTTATCTTACTCCTACCATAATCTGTGGGGAAAGGGAAAATGCTTTATTTTACAGTGAATGGGATAATCTAAACATATTACAACAAACATCCTTGGTGGGTGCACGACATGCAGTTGGACATACACATGCATATATTCAAGTTATCTAATGTAAAAGTAGACTACCAGGATAAATTAGTTTTAAGTTTTACAAACAAGTAACCTACATTAACAAGTAACATGCGGCGTATGCTGTATAATCAAGTACATCACTGGGTCTTCAAACACTATATACCTATGATACAGATAAATTAATATCAGTACATTACTACATAATTAAACATTAAGACAGAGAAAAGGATGTCAGGAGAGCGTAGCAACCTCACCTTCAGACTAATATTGGCAATTATACTGAGAGTCAAACACGCTCTCAAGTTACACTTATGAAGGGCTGGATGTGTCGTTTATGGATGAGATCACTAGGACACGCGTATATCCGAGATGGTCGTACCACCCCTATGACACATTCATATTGGTGATAGCCTCCACTCACATGTGTAGGTAGTAGCTTCCGTGTGCTGTGTTGTGCTTGTTGACCCGACGCGACCTGTCGCCGCCACATTTTCTCTGTCTTTTCTCGCTCAAACATCACCATCACCTTGCCCTCATGCACGAAACTTTCATCTAACACTATATACACCTATATAGTGTTAGATGAAAGTTCTATATTGCTATATATACACCTACCGCCTCCCTGAGGCGGTAGGTGTATATAGGAGTGCCTTACAAATAGGGCAATTTGTAAGAAGAAATATTGTATGACTAATGTAAACAGCGATTTTTTTTTAACAAAATTGTCTGTAAATTCCTTGAATCGGGTGATCTTGACCTCAAATTGTTTCATAAACCTCGGCAATGATATCAACACTCCGAAAACCACAAAAACGATTCCAAAATAATTGAAATCGGCCGATTAGTAACTGAAATAGGACGCAAGCATCGGTGGATGCGGGCGGCCGCCATCTTTGGAATTTTTTAATTATGACCCCCGTGGGACACTTTTTTTCTCTGGTAACATCAAAATTCTGAAAGATGAGATCCTAGAGGTGGCCAAAATGCTTTCAGAATTTTGTTTTAGGGAGGGTGCATGGGAACACCTCCTAGCTGCTAGAAAGAGTGTGTCTGTGATATGTCATCCCTTGTAGGGCCAGATGTATAAATGGTAGAGGAAAACTAGCATATTGATGTAGTATGATGTTTTATTGATTTTTTCCTTTTCAAATTTTTTCCTTTTTTTAAAGTGTTTTTGATAAGTCATGTATTACATATAAAAAAAAAAAATTCAGAAACTAAGAAAAGTCAGTAACCGCGAACATGAGCTCAACTTCGGGCGTGCATATACAGCAGCGTATATTATATGTAAATATTTTTATTTCTATTTTCTGGCTGCAAAATTCCTCAAAATTTTGCCTCATTTGGTTTTTGGCATTTTCTACGAAACTATTGACCTAAGAGAAATATGACACAAATCCATTATGTCCAGTTTCACGAGATCTACCCAATAGCGCTATCCGTGTCGTCCTACGTCCTGCATCTTTTATGTTATATAGCGTTCTGTCCTTTAAACGTTTATGGTTCCTGAGATTTTAATGAAAATGTGATTTTCAAAAAGATTTCATGGGCCCTAACCCTCACATTTATGGGGCAAATAAATATCACCGGATTTGTATGAAACTTGGTTTATAATGGCTTCTTCTGATTTTGATCACGAACCTGGTCTTCTTTTTCCGATATTTGGTTCTAAAAGCATTTTGTTACCCTTTATAAGCTTCTTAACCCCTGTAAATGCAAACAAGATCGATTCTACCTCCACAAATATTCATCACTGGGAAAATTTGAACGAACAACACTTATTTACACCGTGATTATACACAATTGTTACTGAGATCATCTTTACGTATATATGTAAATAAAATAAAAATATGTGCTGGCTGCAAAATTCATCAAAATTTTGGCCTAATTTGTTATTCGGCATTTTACTACAAAACTATTCACCTAAGCAGAAATAGGACACAAATAAATTATGTCCAGTTTCACGAGATCTACCCAATGGCACTATCCGTGTCGTCCTTAAGCTCCCTTCACACATTCCATAATCGAACTACGATAGCGCCACCAACTTGATTATTGACGCTATCGTGAAATTTGACCACGATAAATGCAGACCACGATAGCCTCACAACAATTTCACGCTGCCTGTACGTATGTGTCATGACGGTCGTAAGATGGTCACGATGAAGTCATGACAGCTGAAAGACTAGATTGCCACCTAGATCCGAGTACAGGGAATGCAGTTCAACACTATTCCATAATCTGGACCTGTCTCGGCTCATGTACTGAATGACTTCCCTCAGAGCATCTTCATCTGCAGCACCAGGTGGCAATCAGCCATATGTGGGAACTTTCGTAAAACTGTTATAGCAGCGGACGTGGTACTTGCACTCAGCAGAAGGTAGATCAGAAACAAAAGCAAGGTGCAACTTGAACCTTCTAGCCACATCATCATTACGCTGATCAGCAACATCAAGGAGCATATCTTTCATAGTTGGGAGTGGGTTACGTCCTGTGTCAAAACGTTCTTTGGTCATAAACTTACGAACGCGGTCCCATCTTTCTGGGTGTCTATCATCAATGGGTAAACATTCCTCGCTACAAAAAATACAATCACGGTTGTACTCAAACACACCTTTATCAGCTACCTTAGTATGAGACCTTGTACTTGTCCTTACACCCTCATCTTCAGCCTTTCTTTTCTGTGATTTTCTCACTCTCTTAATTTTATCTTTCGATGTATAAGTACAGTAGCAACCTTTATGACAGGTTTTGCTTGCCGCATCTCCACCAACATCAATAATGTTTTGTAGCGTAGCCTGCAGGTCTCCATCTCCACGAGATTTGGCACATAAGATGAGCTTCCTGATCCCGTTCTCAGTGAATTTCGTTTCTTGTCCACCTCCGTGACACACCGAGAGAAGAAACCTTGAGTCAGCCATCATACCTCTCTATTAAAAGAAGAAGAGGTGAGATTAAAATCAACGTATCGAGTATGAGTGGTGTGCACTGTGCAGTTTATGAAGGGATCAAAAAGTTTGAACCTCCCAAATGTACAAAAATGACCTTTAACTTGACCTTTGACCCTGAATTTGACCCCAAGGCACGCAACTGACCTCAGAAATCGGTTCCTCACACCCAAGCTATACGGAAAAATGTATCACACGTAATTGAAGGTTGATTGGCTGAAAAGTTATTTTCCACCTCCGTCTGCGGCGTCCATCTTATCAATCAATCAATCATTGGAGGCATACGCCGGGGGGCGCGTCGCCTCGCCCACCCTACGACGCCACTCCCGGGGGTCACCACGCGCGAGTTCCCATGCAGGATCTTTTCCCATACCAAGCAGCTCTCGACAAGAAACATCAACTTGCCCCAGCCACGAGCCTTGTGGGCGCCCCCTTGGCCTCCTCCACGCCGGATTGTCTCTTACAGATACAACCCGATGGGAAGGATCGGTTTCAGGGTAGCGTGCCACATGCCCATATAGCCGAAGTTGGCGCTGACAGACTATGCAGGTAATAGGCCTAAATTCAGTCTCACGGTGCAATCGCTGATTTGATACGTAATCATCCCAGCGATACCCCATGATTTTGCGAAGACACTTATTACCAAAGGCATTGATTCGTCTCTTCAAGTCACTATTTAGTGTCCATGTCTCACAACCATAGAGTAAGACAGGGATCACAAGCGACTTGAAGATCCGGATCTTTGTCCTCCTCCACAGGTACCGACAACGCCAAATAATCCCGCTGAGCGAGTCCATAACACCGTGGGCTATGCCAATCCGCCGTAAGACTTCTTGACGTGACCCGCCGTCATTATGGACTGCGCTACCAAGGTATGTAAAACTTTCCAAGATCTCAATGTCCTCGCCACACGCATGAACAGACTGTACTGCTTCATCTAGTAAGTCTCCAAACACCTGGACCTTGGTCTTGAGCCAGGAGACCTCAAGTCCGAAAGGCTTTGCCTCCTCGTGCAGCGCCTCGAGAGTCATCACCAGGACCTCCAGCGACTCAGCAAAGATTACTGCATCATCGGCAAAAACAAGATCAGTGATCTTGGTGTTACCGACGGATGCTCCACAATCACTTTGATCTACAACCTTGTCCAATACCCAGTCCATACAAGCGTTGAAAGTGATTGGGGCAAGGACGCACCCTTGCCTCACTCCTGTATTCACAAGAAAGAAGCTGGATACACCTGCCCCACACTTCACAGCACTCTCAGTCCCAGAATACAGACCAGTTATCAAACCAATAGTCCTTGCAGGAATCCTGCGAAGTCGCAGAAGATCCCAGAGTGACTCACGATGCACCGAGTCAAACGCCTTCTTGAGATCAACATAGGCTGCAAGCATCCCCTGTCGAAACTCACGTCGGCGTTCCACCAGGACACGAAGCGCTAGGATACGGTCCGTTGTTGACTTACCAGGCGTGAACCCAGACTGCTGAGGTCTCTGATGCTTCACCAGATGACTGCGATTCGTGCAGAAATAGAGGGGCAAGCACCTTGCCTGGTACCTGAGCATTAAACCGCGGTAATTTTTTGCATCCTGGGGTCCCCTTTCCCTTTCCAATAGGGACGACCGCCCCCTTTTCCAGTCAGGAGGAATGGTACCTGATTGCCACCGGGCATCGGACAACATGAAACCCCGGGGATCATGGCCTCATCCCCGTTTTTGGGAGCTCCGCCTGTATTACAAACACCATTTCCCTTACCACCCCCTCAACTTTGCTACACCCTCTCTGACTTCGTCAGAGGGGGTGCGGTTTCGTAAATGGAGGTGGGAAATCCCTCCCTGTAACCCGGGGGTGTAAGCTGCCATTGGGGGGTTCCACCGCGAAAAACTCCCCAAAAGACTCCCCCCCACCGCCATCTGCCCTCCTGTCCACGCGGGGCCCCCATCTGCTGTTGAATGCACTCCCCCGAGAGGGAGATTTGGGAACGGAGCTTTTTCGGCTCGTAGGCGGGTCGGGGTCATTACGTTCAAATGACCCCCAAATCCTTAGCAGCTCCTGACATACCTCTCCGTGTCTCTTCTCAGGTGGGTTCTAGTCCGGCGTGACAGAGCCCGTGCTGGTACGGTTCCCACCAACCTGGCAGCGCGGCTCTCCTCGTTTTTTCCAGCGTCTCCGCGAAACAAAACCACGCCTTTCCTCGGGGGGCTCCCCAATACACTCCTTGGCAGCCTGTAGAGTTTTTTACGTTTTTAAGGTACCCCCTTCTACAGTTCCCGGAGAGCACCGAGCACATCAAAACCCATTTGGACTGCCCCCAAGCATCTCTGGACTGTCAAGCCTTTATTTTTTTTAAAATTAAAAACCCGTATGGGTTTCCTCTTGAGATTCTTCTGGACTTACATGAAACTTAAGTGTAGAAAAACATGTCCCGTGATCTGTTCCAAAGCTCAGCACTCCGGTAACCCTGCAGTTTTTGGAGGGCCTCCAACGAGTACTAAAGAGGCGTGGGCGATCTCCTTAGCTACCCCCTCCGGCATTTCTATACCATGTCCAGCGGTGCAGCTCTTGGTCTCTGATACCAAAAACCTGCAATTCTCAACCTTCTGGCCTTGCAAAGTTCAGAAGCAGAAAAATGTTGGTGTTTATGGTACCGGAGCCATGGGGACCGAAACATAACTCGTAGCCATCTCTAACTCGTAGTCCATCTTAGATTTATGCTAATTAGCGGGGGTTCCCTAAGGTTGGCAAACCGAGCAAATCTTTTCTATAGACCCATTCGAGTAGGGAAACCAAAAAAAAACTATACACTACTCGCAACAAAAAGGGTTTTCTCAACCTGGTAACTGGACTATGAGATCATCTTCACGTAGTAAATAAAAAAAGAAAATTCTGGCTGAAAAATTCCACAAATTTTTGGCCTCATTTTTTTTGGCCTTTTTACTACGAAACATTGACCTAAGAGAAATAGGACTAAATAAAAATTATGCCCCAGTTTCACGAGATCTACCCAATGGCACTATTTGTTTCGTCCTAAAATTTAAAAATTTTGAGATATATCAATTTTTTGAATTTTCGAAAACATTGATTTCTGGCCTTTTTATGCATGAAATTTGAATTCCGCTTATACTGCTGGGGCAACCGCTATGAGCTGCATCATTTATGTCAATACCATTTTGTTCTTACGTGTATAGTTCCTGAGATATTAATAGAATGTGATTTAAAGAAAAAATCATGGGCATTTCAGATTTTTGGGGAAATAATCACCGGATTTGAATGAAACTTGGTTTATATTGGCTTCTTCTGATGGTGATCACGAATCTGGTCCTTCGTTTTTCCGATATTTGGTTCTAAAAGCAGATTTATACCCTTTTTGTAAAACCCATTTACCCCCGTAAATGCATACAAAAATGATTCTACCTCCACAAATATTCATCACTGGGAATTACAGGGAACAAAACTTACTAACAAAGACATGATACACAATTTTCATGGGAATAATTTTTTCGTACATATGTATATGTATAAAGTACTATGTATGTAAAAAGAAAAGAAAAGAAAATTAATTTTTTTTTCTTTCAAAATGCTTCATTTTTGCTGCAACGTGGCCCACAAACATACGTTGGCTTGACAAGTTGAAAAGTTTAAGTCCTAAGAAAACCTGGGGAGAAAAACACCAGGTACACATGCCCCCCTCTTCTGTACTTTGTACAGTATTGCGTGTTCCATTGACTACCTGTTTATTTTCTATTTATAATTTTGTCCCTTTTCGGTGGTCAGGAACGTATCTCCATTCAGACCATACCATTAACATCTTCGATATCGAGAATTTGATCTATAAGTTTTGCCCCATGGATCATATCTGCTCGTAATTCGCGAGTATCTGTGTTAAGACGCAAATAAACATCTCGTATGAATTCTCGTTATATGAATGTTCGTATTATGCGGTTATGCTGCACTACAAAAAAATTTTTTAACTCATTCATACAGCCATTTTTGTTTTCCTTACATTACAGGTTTTAAGGAGAAAGTTGTTACGCAGGAAATGTTGGCCAAGAAAGCAATAAAAACCCAGAAGAGGTGGGAACAGACTCAAGAGAAGAGGGAGGAAGATAAGGTGAGTGGTAGAAATGTTAGGTAAAATCAGAGAGTGACTTCTGATGCTTTGTCCCTTTCCCTTCTCTCTTTACTTACTTCTTTCCAAAACTGCCTAATATTCTCCCTAAAATACTGAGATTTGCTCCCACACGTTTCAGCAGCCCTTCTATTTTCTTTCCGAATTATCCATGTCACTTCTTAAATTAACTTTCATACTCTTTCCACCTTCTATCCTCCCTACTCTGCAAGCACCAGTTGCATGCAAAATATGGAGAATATAAGATGGGAAGTGTACAACAAAAAATGTAGAGAAGTAAACTTGGAAGTCATGGAAGAATAGAGAAAGGCTAATGAAAGGTCGGGGAGGGGAAAATATGACTATATACATAAGTATTTATATATTTTTGTCTCTACAGAAAATAACAGTAGACCGCCTTTTCAAAATACAAGATTCAAAGGTTGGAGAAAACAGTCGCCTCAGGTCTTCCAAGAAAGAAATTTCCATGTTTTCGTACGTCAACAATCGTGACATGGTGGGCTTCTCCGTGCCAGCCTCGTACAGCTTCCCCATGGAGGTGCAGGGCGAGAGGTAGGGACATGACAGCCACACAGTGGCACAGTGGCCACACAGTGACAGTGAGACAGTCTCATATTCTTACTAACCATATAATAGGAGGAAACAGGAACTACCACGTGCAGTAGGGTACGCCGTATAACAAAAATTCTTTTTCTCAACTTTGGCATGCCAATTTCCTATGTAAAATGGAATTCTATGACGATTTTATCTGTCTCCATTTTTGCATTTGAGCAATTCTTACTATGCAAAATCGCACTTTTATATTGCACCCTTATCGAATAATGCTTAAATGAGGACGCAGTGTCCGGTTGGTCCTGTTTATTGCATCATGCACCAATATGAGTTCCAAATGACTAGTGTCATTTGGATCAGCTCTTTCTGATCAGTTGGTTCATCAGGCACTACATCACAATGTCACAGCATCTACGTTGGCCTAGAACGTGTCCATCATGTCCTTCTTAGACCTGAAGCAGGGCATGTCTCCCGGTGTGGGCCCGAGCCCGGATGAACCCGTCTCTGCTGCTGCCCCATGCTGCCGAGCCCTCTGTCACCTGCTTCACGACTCTTTCTCTCTGAGACTAGACTCCGNTTTTCCCTTTCTCTCTCCTCTTCTTCTCCCCTTTCTCCCCTTCTTTAAATTTTTAAATAAGCATGCAATTAAAATATTTAATAAATTTTTATACTGTTTCCTTTTCCTCTCTCCCCCTCCTCTCTCTCTCTCTCTCTCTCTTCCTCTCTCTCTCTCTTCTCTCTCTTTTCTCTCTCTCTCTTCTTTTCTCTCTCTTCTCTCTCTCTCTCTTCTCTTCTCTCTCTCTCTTCTCTCTCCTCTCTCTTTTTCTCTCTCTCTTCTCCTTTTCTCCTCTCCAAAATATATTTTTAAAAATAAAAGTCAGCACAAATCTGTCCACAAAATAGAAATTTCCCCCGGGTTGGGGAACTGTCGCCGATAGGAACTGTCCCGAAGCTAAAACGAGAACTGTCGCCGACAGGGGGAACGCTCGCCGACGCGGAAATTCTCGGCGACATTTCCCTTTTTTGGAATAGATGAAAAGGAAGATAAAGGGTTTTTAGGAACTGTTTCTATGGGGGACTAGAAGATCTTCCCCAACCCGACGAAGCCCATCCGGGGGGAAGTCTAGCGTTTCAAATTGGGCATTTCTACAACTGACAATTTTGACGCGCATCAGTACCGCGAGCGCCCTGCCTACCGTTTTTTTTTTTTTACTACAAAGACTTTTTCTATTTTTTACAAGGTTTTCTTACTATTGCTGGTTGTAATTAGTATTATAAGGATTTTTTCTTGTATGAGGGGTTTTATAGCATTATCGGCTCCCCTTGTACAAATCAGCCAAGTGATGCGCCTAAAAAGGGGTAGGGTCACAAGAAAAAAGGATCACCCCAAGGGTGGAGTGTTGGGGAAATTATGGCGGAAATTAAAATATCTTTCTATATCCCCCCACCTCTCCCCCCTAGTATATTGAATAGTGTTTGTGGGCTAAAAAGGGTTTGGGGTTTGATGAATTGGGGGGTTATTAGATTTGATATCAAAGGAAAAATTTGGGCATACTTCAAAGTGTGTGAGCGGCGGGATGGGGCCCCCGGGTTAAGGGGGAGGGGCGTGCCCTCCCGCCCGGTCCCCACAACCACTTGAGTCAAGAAATAAGGAAAACAAGAGGCCGGTAGTCTTACGTCACGGGGGTAGCCCCTTAACACATGAGATAGTACATTATTCACCCACCTTTCATCCAAGCACTTTTTTCGAAGACAACAAATTTATTTTTCGTTTTTTGGCCATTAAGTTACAGATGCCAGTGACCACCAGCTTTTTTAAAGAATGGGGGTCAACAAAGGGTTGCAACTACTGACACAGTTTTTCTCAAGGGGGGGAAATTTCCCCCCCTGGGGGGAAAATTTTCCCGGGTTTAAGGGGGGAAATTATCCGAGGGACATCTAAATTACTCCCGTAAAACATTAAGTCGCCAGGACAATTTTTTTTTTCGTTTACAGACGTGTGGGGGCTTTAATATTACATTTCTACACCCATGATTTCAGGAAAGTTAGAAGGGGCTATTGGGGGATCTTGTCATTTACTTGTATATTATGGTTTAAATGAAAAAAATGACAAAAAAAATCTCAAAGTGGCTACCAACAGTGAGTCGCCACTAGGTTTATTTACTGAGTGTCGTACCCCTGTCGTCGTCGCCCCCGAAAAAAAAAGCGTAGCGAAATTTTAAACCGTTAACTGCAGATAAAAGCTAAAAACAAAAGCTGAAACGGGTAGTTATACAGAGATATAAAAATACTGTGTATCATCTTCAGGGGGACATAAAAATCAGTAAAGATGCATAATTCTTTAAAATAGGCGGCCTGGTGACATCACTGAGGGGGCGACTTTTTCGTTATCTACGGTGCTTTAGTCGACAAAAAAATCTCTGAGTTCAATTTCAGTAGTGACTTCTTTTTTTTTTAAATGTTATAATAGAGGGATATGTCTGTTTTTTAAATATATTAAAAAATACTTTTATTGAGCAAGTAATTTTGTGTTTGGCTACTTTTTTTTTTTCACCACATGAAGGGGAAAAACCGGATGGTTGAACAGGGGGGAAGGGGGAAACAACAAACAAAAGGTTTGGGGAAAACGATCTAAAATAAATAAAAAAAAAATAAACTTTAAAAAAAAATAAATACGTACTACTACCCAGATAAACTAAAGGCGACCGGGACAATGTCGCCAGGGGGCCAAATTGCGAATTTAGTTCACTATTGATTTGTAGTGCCACTGAAGATGATACACCTAGTTTTATGACGTATATTCTACCTGTTTCAGGTTGTTTTATGTTTTATTGCAAGTATAACGGTTTAAATTTGCTACTCGTTTTTCTTTTTCGGCAACGAGGGGGGGGGACACTCCCCGGGGGGACTTCCCCGTGGGGGGGAAAGGGGGGGATAGGAATTCTCCGCGTAATCTCCAATAGGCGGGTCAGGAGGGGCTGTAGACGCTTTACTGTAATTTCTCCCATTCAAAATCTTTTAGTTTAACTATGCGGAAGTCATATATATAAGTTCGGGGTTCTATAGTGTCTGAAAAGGGTGAAATAGGGAGGAAAGGATGGAAGAGAGAAGGGGAGAATTAAGGAGAGGGAGGTGAAGGGGTCTTCAAAAACCTAGGGCCCCTATTGCATCGCCTTGCGTCGTTGCGAGCTGCGCCGTCAAATCTCCAAGGGGGCGGAGTCGGAGAAGGGGGGTTTACAACTTTCAAATAATTTCTCCCCTTGAAAGCCTTTGATAGTTCGTTATTTCTGGATTTAATCCTGATGCGAAAAAAATTAAAAGCTTATTAAAGATATATTGGGTACTGTAATATCAAGATCAAGAACTAAAACTGTCGCCGACAATTGGAACTCCCGCCGACGTGAAAAATTGGAACAGTCGCCGATATCGGCGACAATTCCTATCGGCGACAGTTCCAGGTACCGTTACCCGTAACTATTGTGTGTGGACGTCTGAGTATAAGCCCCTCCCACACCCCCGCTCTCACCGCGCGCTGATTGGTTCCAATATCCCCTGATCCCGTATAGCAATAGACTTCGGCAATATGCGGACGGGACACCTGGCTGTCGACCTTGGACGAATCGATCGTGATGCGGACTCCTAGCTCCGTCAGCCATCCCGACAGCCACTACGTATATATTGCGAGTGACACCGAGGGGACGCTTCATCGCCGGCAGGAGTGATGACACCCCGGGCCGCCATAGTCCAGCTCTGACTTTATTTATTGCACCCTAAACAACGAGAGTAGTAGTAGTAGTAGCAGCAGTAATAGTGTACATGTTTAGGGAATGAGGTTTGGAGTGGTTGGGAGCAGGCGAGACACCTACTGGACTCGAGAATGGACTCAGTCACCAGGTGGTTAGTGTGGCGTCAATAGGGAGTTTTAAAAGGAGGTTAGACAATTTCATGGATGGAGATGAAAGGTGGATGTAGGTAGTGTTGAGTAAAAAGAACTACTACGTGTTGGTCTAACCGCCTCTTGTAGCTTCCTTATTTTCTTTATGTTCTTATGTTCTTATGAGAAACCTTCACACTTCTATCCCTGACTCCCACCACCTCACTCACCTCAGCGTTCAGGTAACCCTCGACTCGTGCCATCACCTTCATGCCCTCTGACTCCCTTCCTTATTGCAGGTGCGAGAAGAGCTGGTGGGGGAGAAGCCGTCGGAGGAGATCATCCCAATCCACGACATCGACACCCGGTGGCCGTGTCGATACAAGTTTGCCAGCCTCTATGACACAAGAACCTGACCTACCCCGCCAACGTCCTCCAAGCCAGCCCATCCATAGTAATCCACAACTTCTTTAATTTCTTCTCTCACCTGCTTTCTGTCTCTAAACATTTACTTCCCTCGCTCGTCCACTTCCTCCCGCCCTTCTTGCCGCTCCCATTATGTCGTGCTGCACTCTCAGACAAGTCCTCTCCATCCAAATATTCATCACTGGGACAATTACATTAAACAACAATTATTTAAATTGTCATCATACACAATTGTTACTGAGATCATTTACACGTATGTAAATAGAAAATATAATTTTCTGGCTCCAAAATTCATCAAAATTTTGGCCCAATTTGTTTTTTGGCATTTTACTACGAAACTATTGACCTAAGAAGAAATAGGAACAAAATTAATTATGTCCAGTTTCACAAGATATACCCAGTGGCACTATCAGTGTCGTCCTAACATGTCACGTTATTGAGATATATCAATTTATTGAAATATTCTAAAACATTGTTTTCTGGCCTTATTTATGTATGGCATTTAATTCCGCGTATGCCACTGGAACGGCCGTCAAGAACTGCATCTTTTATGTTATATACCATTCCGGCCTTACATTTATGGTTCCTGAGATATTGATGAAAATGTGATTTTCAAAACAATTTCATGGGCCCTCACATTATTGCGGAAAATAAATATCCCCGGATTTGCATGAAATTTGGTTTATAGTGGATTCTTCTGATGTTGATCACGAATCTGGTCTTCTTTTTCCGATATTTGATTCTAAAAGGATTTTTTTACGCTTTATAAGCTTATTAACCCCCCCCCCGTATATGCAAACAAAATCGATTCTACCTCCACAAACATTCATCACTGGAAAAATTACATTGAACAACAATTACTTATACCGTCATTATACACAATTATTACTGAGATCATCTTCACGTATATATGTATATAAAATAAAAATATATTCTGGCTGCAAAATTCCTCAAAATTTTGGCCTAATTTGTTTTTTGGCATTTTACTACAAAACTATTGACCTAAGAAGAAATAGGACACAAATAAATTATGTCTAGTTTCACGAGATCTACCCAATGGCACTATCCGTGTCGTCCTTAAGCTCCCTTCAAACATTCCATAATCTAACTACGATACGCTACCAATTTGATTATTGACGCTATCATGAAATTTGACCACGATAAATGCAGACCACGATAGCCTCACAACAATGTCACGCTGCCTGTACGTATGTGTTATGACGGTCGTAAGATGGTCACGATGAAATCATGACAGCTGTAAGACTACGTCATGAATGGAAAATGAAATTTTGTCGTCACGATAGAGCTACGATAACCACGACTGTGCCATGACGGTACCATGAACGTACCACGATAGCGTCAAGAGCGAGCAACAAGCCTCACACGTGGGTAGGTGTTGCCATGATGATGGAGAAGGAAGGGGGGGGGTAGAGTTGAAGGTGGGAGAAACAAAGGTGGGTACGTGATGGTGATGGAGAAGGAGGGAAAGGGGGAGGGGGGTTTTTTAATAAGAAGGGGGTGTTGGTGGGGAAACGGGGGAGGGGGGTTGGGGAAGGAGAAGGCGTTGTGGTGTTGGTGGGGGGATGTGAGTGGTTACAAGGGGGTGGGTGGCATCTCCACGTGCTTAGGGAGTAGGGGGTAAGAAGTAGGGGGAGGGTGGTGTCACCACGTGATGGACTAGGGGGTATGGAGTCGAGGGTGGGTGGAGGTGAATGAGAAAGGGGGGGGAGGCGGAAGGGGGTGCAAAAAAGGGGGAGGAAGGTAGGGATGAAAGCGCGCGTAACGGTTTCTTATCGTCACGATAGACATACGACGATCACGATAGTGTCACGAAGCTGCTACATAGATAACGATAGCGTCACGATAGACTTACGATAGCGCTGCGTTGGGTGCAAATATCGGGGAGCTTCCCGATTTTTTAGTGCACGCACTAACTTTTCGTGGCCTCGGCCGAACGCGTCACGAGCGTCACGATCGGTCACGATGGACCCATAACCAGGACCATGACGGCGCTGCGCATTGCATTGTTGGCGGGTTCGTGGTTCCATTATGGAATGTGTGAAGGGGGCTTAACATGTAACGTTATTGAGATTATTAATTTTTTGAAATTTTCGAAAACATTGTTTTCTGGCCTTATTTATGCGTGAAATTTAATTCCGCGTATACCACTGAAACGGCCGTCAAGAGCTGCATCTTTTTTGTTATATACTGTTCTGTTCTTAAGTTTATGGTTTCTGAGATATTAATGAAATTTGATTTGCAAAACATTTCATGGGCCCTAACCACTGATCTATATAACATGGATCGCGGATCTGGGCTAGCTGTGGCTGAGATACTGAAGTCAGCCACCAGCCACCAGCCGCCATCTTGCCAATACCAAAACAAATACATGGGGCCGGCCAAAGGGATGGCTGGGTGTTGGCTGCAGGCATGTGATAGCCTATATTACCACCTACTACTACTATTAACACCTACTACTACTACTACCACCTACTACTACTATTACCACCTACAACTACTATTAACACCTACTACTACTATTAAACTTCCAACCTCGTCGAACCTTCCAAGTCATTTATTTACGGTGATACACAGACAACAGGTGTGTTGCGAGGCCGTACAGGTGTATAGTGACAGGTGTCTTGCGAGGCCGTACAGGTGTGTAGTGACAGGTGCGTTGGGGAGGCCGTACCCGGTGTGTAGTTTACAGGTGTGTTGCGAGGCCGTACAGGTGTGTAGTGACAGGTTTTGTTGCGAGGCCGTACAAAGGGGTGTAGTGACAAGGTGTGTTGCGAGGCCGTACAGGTGTGTAGTGACAGGTGTCTTGCGAGGCCGTTTCAGGTGGTAGTGACAGGTGTGTTATGAGGCCGTACAAGGTGTGTAGTGATAGGTGTGTTGCGAGGCCGTACAGGTGTTTTAGTGACAGGTGGGTGTATGTGGTAAAAGCGAGAGAGGCAAGAGTGCGGTGTTTGCCCCCGAGTGTGTGTGTGTCTGTCTGACCTAAAGAGCGAACGCGCAGTTCTCGTCCACTATAACGGCGTCAGCCCCGTACCGCCGCGGCCACGGGTACGGCGCGGGCCACAGTGGTCCATAGAAGCTACTCTCGGGGATTACGGAAGTTTAAATGGATCAAAAACTTTTGGCCTAATCAAAAAAACCTTTCTTAATTAGGTATATTGAATTGAAAGTAGTTAGTTTCGTACACTGATTTTGAGTATTTTCGTACATACCTGGTGTCGTTTCGTAACTCTAGTAGTCAAGTTCAACTCTGAGCTGAGTGTACGAAAGACTATGGTTTCATATAGACTCCCCAAAAAATTTTGGTAATAATGGACGAGAGTTTTGCGGTCGTTTTCAGAGACACCAACTATTTTTTCTTGGCCTACAATAGGTGCTTGTTGCAATGGAGATAGTTTTATTTTGCGCAACCTCCCCCCCCAAAAAAAAAAAATAATAATAATAATTAAACCTAACCTAACCTTATAGGTTTTAATGAAACCTAACCTAACCTTATAGGTTTTAATGAAACCTAACCTAGCTAACCTTAAAGGTTTTAATGAAACCTAACCTAACCTTATAGGTTTTAATGAAACCTAACCTAACCTTAAAGGTTTTAATGAAACCTAACCTAACCTTATAGGTTGTAACGAAACCTAACCTAACTTTAACCACGAAGTATATATTTTTTTTCTTTTTTTTTTCTCGCAAAATAAAGCTATCTCCATTAGAACAAGCACCGCTTATTAGGAAGCGCTATGATCATTTGTATCATAACCGCACTCAGGTCTGTATGCATTTTGCTCATCAAAACACAGATCACCGTGTAATAGTTTCGTTGAGCAGCTCAGTGAAATCTGCTCAGTGAGCAGAAAAGTGCCCGTGTAATACCGGCTTTAGTGTCACCTCTCTTAGTGTCACCTCTGCTTCCGTTCCCCACTAATTGTTAACAAGTATAAAAAAATATACTTATATCTATATCTACCTATATAAAAAAAAAGTATAACATATCCACGTTTATTTTTTTTTAACTAGTAGGTGGATGACTGGAGTGGGTAGATGGATTAAGAGTGGATGGGCTGGGTGGGTAGTGGGTGTGGGTGTGTGTGTGGTGTGTGTGTGTGTGTGTGTGTGTGTGGGTGTGGGTGTGGGTGTCTGGGTGTGTGTGGGTGTGTGTGTGTGTGTGGGTGTAGGTGTGGGTGGGTGTGTGTGGTGGGTGTGTCGTGGGTGGTGTGGGTGTGGGTGTGTGGTGGGTGTGTGTGTGGTGGGTGTGTCGTGGGTGGTGTGGGTGTGGGTGTGTGGTGGGTGTGTGTGTGGTGGGGGTGGGGGTGGTGGGGGTGTGGTGGGTGTGTGTGTGGGTGTGTGTGTGTGGTGTGTGTGTGTGTGTGTGTGTGTGGTGTGTGTGTGTGTGGTGTTACTCACAGGTGGAAAGATTTGCCACTACCAGGTCCTGGTCTGTTTGTACAGGACATAGCAGCACAGCTTGGCATGACGAGGCGATAAGCACAACCAGACAGCAACGCGAGCCGCAGAAACAAGGCTTTGTTTTGGTATTGGCAAGATGGCGGACAGTTGGAACCAGTGCTGAGTCAGGCTTCCGCGATCCATGTTATATAGATCAGTGGCCCTAACCCTCACATTTCTGGGGAAAATAAATATCACCGGATTTGTATGAAACTTGGTTTATAGTGGCTTCATTTGATGGTGATCACGAATCTGGTCTTCGCTTTTCGATATTTGGTTCTAAAGCATTTTTTTACCCTCTGTAAGCTTATTAACCCCCGCAAATGCAAACAAAATCGATTCTACCTCCACAAATATTCATCACTGGGAAAATTACATCGAACAACAATTATTTACACCGTCATTATACACAATTGTTACTGAAATCATCTTCACGTATATATGTAAATAAAAAAAAAAAATTATGGCTGCAAAATTCCTCAAAATTTTGGCCTCATTTGTTTTTTAACATTTTAATACGAAACTATTGACCTAAGAAGAAATAGGACACAAATAAATTATGTCCAGTTTCATGAGATCTACTTAATGGCACTATCTATGTTGTCCTAACATGTCATGTTATTGAGATATATATTTTTTGAAATTTTTGAAAACATTGTTTTCTGGCCTTATTTATGCATGAAATTTTATTCCGCTAATACAAATGGAACGGCCGTCAAGAGCTGCATCTTTTATGATGTGTACAGTTCTGTCCTTACGTTTATGGTTCCTGAGATATTAATGAAAATGTGATTTTCAAAAAAATGTCATGGGGCCCTCATATTTTTTGGGAAAATAAATATCACCGGATTTGCATGAAACTTGGTTTATAGTGGCTTCTTCTGATGTTTATCACGAATCTGGTCTTCCGTTTTCCGATATTTGGTTCTAAAAGCATTTTTTTTACCCTTTGTAAGCTTATTAACCCCCGTAAATGCAAACAAAATCGATTTTACCTCCACAAATATTCATCACTGGGAAAATTACATAGAACAACAATTATTTACACCGTCATTATACACAATTGTTAATGATATCATCTTCACATATATATGTAAATAAAAAAAAACATTTTCTGGCTGCAAAATTCCTCAAAAGTTTGGCCTCATTTGGTTTTTGGCATTTTACTACGAAACTATTGACCTAAGAAGAAATAGGACTCAAATAAATTATGTCCAGTTTCACGAGATCTACCCAATGGCTCTATCTGTTTCGTCCTAGCATTTCAAAATTTTGAGATATATCAATGTTTTGAAATATTCTAAAACATTGATTTCTGGCATTATTTATGCATGAAACTTAATTCCGCGTATACCACTGGCACAACCGCCAAGAGCTGCATCTTTTATGTTATATATAATTTTGTTCTTACGTGTATAGTTCCTGAGATATTAATAGAAATGTGATTTAAAAAAAAAAATCATAGGCCTTTAGATTTTTGGGGAAAATAAATCACCGGATTTGGATGAAACTTGGTTTATATTGGCTTATTCTGATGGTGATCACGACTCTGGTCTTCGTTTTCCGATATTTGGTTCTAAAAGCAAATTTATACCCTTTGTAAGCTTATTTACCCCCGTAAATGCATACAAACATGATTCTACCTCCACAAATATTCATCACTGGGAAATTACAAGGAATAACAATTACTAACAACGACATGATACACAATTCTCATGGGGATCAGTTTTTCGTACATATGTATGTAAATAAAAAATATAATAAAATTATATATTTTTTTCTTTCAAAATGCTTCATTTTTGCTGCAACGTGGCCGACAAACATACGTTGGCTTGACAAGTTGAAAAGTTTAAGTCCTAAGAAAACCTGGGTAGAAAATCAACCAGGTACACATGCCCCTCTCTTCTGTACTTTGTACAGTATTGCGTGTTCCATTGACTACCTGTTTATTTATCTATTATTATGTATTAGTATTGTCGGTGGTCAGGAACGTATCTCCATTCAGACCATACATTAACATCTTCGATATACGAGAATTTGATCTATAAGTATGCCCCATGGATAAAATCTGCTCAAATTATCGCGAGTATACTGTGTTAAGACGCAAATAAACATCTCGTATGAATTCTCGTTATATGAATGTTTCCATTATGCGATTATGCTGCACTACAAATATTTCTAACTCATTCATACAGCCATTTTTGTTTTCCTTACATTACAGGTTTTAAGGAGAAAGTTGTTACGCAGGAAATGTTGGCCAAGAAAGCAATAAAAACCCAGAAGAGGTGGGAACAGACTCAAGAGAAGAGGGAGGAAGATAAGGTGAGTGGTAGAAATGTTAGGTAAAATCAGAGGGTGACTTCTGATGCTTTGTCCCTTTCCCTTCTCTCTTTACTTACTTCTTTCCAAAACTGCCTAATATTCTCCCTAAAATACTGAGATTTGCTCCCACACGTTTCATCTTTCATCAGCCCTTCTCTTTTCTTCCCGAACTATCCATGTCACTTCTTAAATTAACTTTTGACCTCTTCCCGCCATCTATCCTCCCTACTCTGCAAGCACCAGTTGCATGCAAAATATGGAGAATATAAGATGGGAAGTATAAAAAAAAAAATGTAGAGAAATAAACCTGAAAGCCATGGAAGAATAGAGAAAGGCTAATGAAAGGTCGGGGAGGGGAAATAGGACTACATACATAAGTATTTATATTTTTTTGTCTCTACAGAAAATAACAGTAGACCATCTCCTCAAAAAACAAGATTCAAAGGTTGGAAAAAACAGTCGCCTCAAGTCTTCCAAGAAAGAAATTTACATGTTTTCGTACGTCAACAATCGTGACATGGTGGGCCTCTCCGTGCCAGCCTCGTACAGCTTCCCCATGGAGGTGCAGGGCGAGAGGTAGGGACATGACAGCCACACAGTGGCACAGTGGCCACACAGTGACAGTGAGACAGTCTCATATTCTTACTAACCATAGGAGGAAACAGGAACTACCACGTGTAGGTCTCACAGCCTCTTGTAGCTTCTTTATGTTCATATGTTTTTATGAAAAATTAGTAGCAACATTCCCTCTTCACACAATTATATACGTACAGTTTCATCATCTTGATCAGAGTTGCACTAATTACGTATCTCCATTCTTTGTCTGCAATTGGCTACTTGACAATCAGAGGAAAAACAATGTTTACCCCTTCACGCCCAGATCTTTCCATTGCTATATAAAATCGTCTGTTGTTAGCCATAAAATTACAAAAAATAACTTAATATACCAAATTAACTAGTGGACAAGGATACTAAGCAGGTCATATCTAATAAAATATTGCTTATATTCATTAAAATTGTCTAATGGTTTCCAAATTACAATGGAAATTGCGTTGTGGGCCTCAAGGGGTTAATAATGCAACACTGAACGTTTCGAGACCCCTGCAGTCTCATATCTGTCTCATATTCTTACTAACCATAGGAGGAAAAATGAGTAGCAACATTCCCTCTTCACACAATTATATCGTATTATCATCTAGATCAGAGTTGCACTAATTATGCATCTCCATTCTTTGTCTGCATTTAGCCACATGATAATCAGAGGAAAAACAATGTTAATACTGCAACACTGACCCTGTCCTCCCAGAGGTGTGCCCGCGGCCAGGCTGTGTGGGGCGCCGGGCTGCCGCAACCCCCGCCGCTACAGCTGCTCCAGGACGGGCGTCTCCCTCTGCAGCCTCCAGTGCTACAAGGTGAACCTGGCCGCCCACAAGATGCTGCAGGAGGCGGCTTAGCAGGCAGTACAGGTCCATATCCTTGTCATCACTGCATCATTTGTCATCATCATCATTATCTTTCATCATCAAATCATCATCATCATCAGCTGTCATTGTTTTGTCATTATCATTTCAATTGCAGTTGTGTACATGTATTGCACAGATTAGATAAAGGTCTCATTTCTTTGGACGTGTGCTTACGTCAAATTTCGACCTGTGGTATTTGTCTTATTCATTTAGCTAACAGTCCCTTCTCAAATAAATCACGACAATAGCACACACTATTTGCAAGTTCAACAGTTCCCCTTAAAAACAGGTTCTCCTTAGCTCGCTCAGTGCCAGCAGAGACACCTGGTGGCTGGCTGATCAGACTATCCTCATGTACTAGTTGCCTAGTCATCAACTCCAAGATTTTGTTCTCCTCCCTTTTCTTCCATCTACCCCCTTCCCCCACTCTCCCTCCCTTTCGCTTGTGGCCCCCAACACCTCAGCCGCTGCTGAGGTGTTGAAGCTGCTGCTGCCTAGCTGCTGCCACACGCAAGGTTAGTGTATCATAATAATTATCATGGACTAGACGGGACTTATCTCCTGACCAATTGTGCCTCGTTGTGGGTGTTACTGAAGGGTGAAATTCTTTCAAAGACAGGCAACCAAGATCATGCAGGTCCGCTAAGGTTGCAGAAGAGAACGTGATTGACTTGTAACAGCTATGAGAGACAGTGGGACGAGAGTGGTAGTTGCAATTTGAGGTGGCGGAGGGATGTAGCGGGTGGGTGGCAGGTGGTGGTGTGAGGCCGCGGTGTATGGCTGGGTTGATGTTAGGAGGAGTGATGGAATGAGGGTGGTGTAGGTCCCGTAGGAGTAGATGGTGGTGGTGCTTTTTATTATTGTGAAAAAGTGCAAATTGTGAAATATAAAATATGTACATACAAATTGTGTAAAGTGTGCACGGTGACTGAGAGCGAGAAGAGTTTGAGGATCGCCACTTTATGCGCCGGAGGCAGACCATTGGCGTTGTTGTGAATATCAAGGAGTCTGTATACTTTTTATTTTAACTTTCTTGGTGCAGACTGACGCGTGAAGAAAGAGTCAATACGAAAAGTAGTGTTTGTCTGATTTTGCTCAGGTTGTATGTTGCGATTGGCGCTCTCTCTCTCTCTCTCTCTCTCTCTCTCTCTCTCTCTCTCTCTCTCTCTCTCTCTCTCTCTCTCTCTCTCTCTCTCTCTCTCTCTCTCTCTCTCTCTCTCTCTCTCTCTTAGTATGTGTGTGTGTGGACTCATCAGCATATTTTTCAATTTTCGTCATTATTTACCACGCTTTATTACCGCATTTGCTGATTTATTTATATTTCTATTTATTCCGGACTTTATAGAATCAAACGAATCCAGCCATCCTATATATATATAGTGTGTGTGTGTGTGTGTGTGTGTGTGTGTGTGTGTGTGTGTGTGGTTGGTGTGTGTGTGTGTGTGTGTGTGTGGTGAAGACGTACTCACATATAACACGAATATCGATGCTTTTCTCCGACCACCGACAACCCCGCTGTATTGAATGGCGTATTAACAACATTATATTCTTCAATAATTATCCCGTTGAAAATTATGTTATACTGAATATATATTTCGTTATAATTTATGGTTTTATTTCAACCATTCACGTATACAGGAACTACTTACGTCTTGTAGGCTTGTGTGTAATGATGTGCATTGTTGTCATTGTTATCAGTAATTATTGTTGTTATCATCATTATCATAGCTGTTATTATTATTGTTATTACTGATGTTATTATTTCTATCGTTATTACCATCATTAGCAATATCATTATTTTAATAAAAAAAATATTATGATTTATTTTATCATCATTTCTATATTATATCATTATTGTTGTTGTTATTATTATTATTATTATTAGTATAGTAGTAGTAGTAGTAGCAGCGATAGTAGTAGTAGTAGTAGCAGCGGTAGTAATAGTAGGAGTAGTACTAGTAGTAGTAGTAGTAGTACCAGAGGACAGAGAGCGTTCATGGACATCAGAATCTTCGATCCAATGGCCGCCTGCTACCAGAGGATCACACTGGAAGCTGGTCACCAACTGAATGAACGGGAATAAAGCAGGAGTTATGGAGATAGGATTCGAAATGTCGACCACGGCAGCTTCACACCCCTGGTCTTCACTACGTCAGGCGGGATGGGCCCCAAGGCCAAGTGCTTCTAATCAAGACTAGCAGATGTAATGGCAGAAAAGAAGCACCAGCCAAGGAGCCACGTTGTCGCCTGGATGAGATGCCGTCTCTCTTTCTCCCTGCTCAGGTCTGCCCTCCTATATCTCAGGGGTACTAGATATTCCGTGGATAAGTAGTAGTAGCCTATGGTTGGATGCCACAGTCAGTAGCGATCAGAGTTGGGGCTACTGGCATCCAGTTAATGGAGTCCGCAAATAAACAAGCGGTGGAGGTATCTTTATATATATATATATATATATATATATATATATATATAAAAAGAAGAAGAAGTAGTAGTAGTAGTAATAGCAGCAGTGGTAGTGGTAGTAGTAGTAGTAGTAGTAGCGGCAGTAGTAGTAGCACGACATAGTAGTAGTAGTAGTAGTAGCGGTAGTAGTAGTAGTAGCCCTTGACGTAGTAGCAATAGCGGCAGTAGTAGTAACACATGACGTAGTAGTAGTAGCGGCAGTAGTAGTAGCACTTGACGTAGTAGTAGTAGTAGCGGTAGTAGTAGTAACACTTGACGTAGTAGTAGTAGCGGCAGTAGTAGTAGCAGCACTTGACATAGTAGTAGTAGCAGCGGTAGTATTAGTAGTAGTAGTAGCAGCTGCAGTAGTAGTAATGTTCAGCATCTCAAATAAACCACGAGAATGGCACAGACTATTTGCAGATTCAACAGTTATCCTTAAAAACAGGCTCCCCTCAGGTCGCTTAGTGCTAACAGAGACCCCTGGTGACTGCTGGCTGATCAGACTATCCTCATGTACTAGTTGCCTAGTCATCAACTCCAAGAATTTGTTCTCCTCCCAGTTCTTCCATCTCTTCTCCCCCCTACCTCCTTTTCACTTCCGACCCCCACTCTCCCCAACACCTCAGCCAAGTGTTGCCGCCTTACCGCTTCCCTCTGACGACGCGGGTGGTGAGGACAGATTATCCTCTCTCGCTGGATATAACTGTGCTGTGATCTTTTCGTGCCAAATACTCTAGTACTGTGATACTATTTGCCGATTATAGTGATACTGTGATTGCACCGTATATATTGGTACTGTGATGGCATTTTTAGCTGAATATACTAGTACTGTGATATTTTGTGGTGAATATACCATAACTGGTGTTTTGTGTGCTAATTAATACACTAGAACTGAGGTGTTTTTTGTGCTGAATACACAATCACTGAGGTTTTTTTGTGCCGAATATACTATTTCCGTAAAAAAACCAGACAGGAAAGTCCATGTTAAGAGATTCATGGGTGTAGTTAAGGTGTCATTAGTGTCTCGGGAGGATGCTGGGCGGAGCTGCTGCCACACTCAAGGTTAGTTTATCATATTTTTACCTCCGCCAACGAAGTTGGAGGAGTTATGTTTTCACCCCGATCTGTCTGTCTGTCTGTCTGTCTGTCTGTTTGTTAGTGTACAGGAGTTCTCGAAAAGTTACAAATAGATTTGGACCAAACTCGGTATACCAAGTCTATTTGGTATAAGGAAAAACTGATTTAATTTTGGATGAAATCTATTGACAACTGTTGCCATGGCAACCAATTGATGAAATATTCGGGCGGAGGTATGCGCTCTATTGTGTGCCCGCCATGTACTGGACGGGACTTTTCTCCTGACCAACTGTGCTTCGTTGTTTTGGGTGTTGGTGAAGGTTATATTTTTTTTTAGATGGGTAACCACGATCATACAAGTCCGCTAAGGTTGCAGAAGAGAACGTGATTGACTTGTAACAGCTATGAGGGACAGTAAGACCAAAGTGGTAGTTGCAATTAGATGTAGCGGAGGGATGTTACGGGTGGGTGGCAGGTAGTGGCCGCGGTGTATGGCATTGGTAGGGTTGATGGTGTTGGGAGGAGTGATGTGTTGGCGGTGAAAGGGAATGAAGGTGGTGTAGCTTCCGTGGGGGTAGATGGTGGGGCTGCTTTTTTATATTGTGAAAAAGCGCTAATTGTGAAATATAAATGATAATGCAAATTGTGTAAAATGTGCACGATGATAGAGAGTGAGAAGAATTTGAGGATCGCCACTTTTATGCGACGGAGGCAGACCATTGGCGTTGTTGTGCGAGTGAATATCAAGGAGTCGGTATACTTTATTCCAACTTTCTTGGTGGAGACTGACGCGTGAAGAAAGACTTATTACGTAGTATTTGTCTCTGATTTTGCTCAAATTGTCTGCTGCGATTTTCTCTCTCTCTCTCTCTCTCTCTCTCTCTCTCTCTCTCTCTCTCTCTCTCTCTCTCTCTCTCTCTCTCTCTCTCTCTCTCTCTCTCTCTCTCTCTCTCTCTCTCTCTCTCTCTCTCTCTCTCTCTCTCTTTTAGTGTGTGTGTGTGTGGACTCATCAGCATATTTTCATTTTTAGTCATTATTTATTCATTACCACGCTTTCTTTCCACGTTTGCTGATTTATTGATATATTACTACTAATTCTGGACTTTATAGAATCAAACGTGTGCTATCTATAATAATATAAGCGAAAGTGTGTGTGTGTGTGTGTGTGTGTGTGTGTGTCTGTCTGTCTGTCTGTCTGTCTGTCCGCGATAGGTGCCGCCCCCTGGGGCGGAATCCCATCATATGTCACAGTTTTGGAATCAGGTTGACCAGGGGAAGGTTTTAAGCCCACCTATAGGATGATCCGATCACTTTTTTTTTCTTTTTTTACCAGCCTATTAGCGAGAACTGTAGAAAAAAAAGTGGGTTGGGAGAATTGAGGAAACCTTGATGTAGGTTTTTTTTTAGGGTGATGGGTAATAGGTGAGTGAATGGGTGGGGTGATGGGTAATGGGTGTGGGGTGATGGGTGAGTGAATGGGTGGGGGGTGATGGGTGATGGGTGAGGGAATAGGTGGGGGGTGATGGGTAATGGGTGAGTGAATGGGTGTGTGGTGATGGGTAATGGGTGAGTGAATGGGTGTGTGGTGATGGGTAATGGGTGAGTGAATGGGTGGGGGGGTGATGGGTAATGGGTGAGTGAATGGGTGGGGGGAATACATACATTTCAGTAAAGTTAGAAGGGGCTATCTGGAGAGTCTGTGTTTGGTGGGCCGAGGTGGTGGGTAATGGGTCTATCTGGAGAGTCTGTATTTGGTGGGCCGAAGGCCCACCAATAGCCCTCCGCAGGAGCTAGCCAAAAAGTCCGCCCGGAGGGCGGCTTTGCTTTCAGGAAAGTTAGAAGGGGCTATGATGTGAATGGGTTGGCGTTAATACATACATTTCTACATCCATGATTTCAGGAAAGTTAGAAGGGGCTATCTGGAGAGTCTGTGTTTGGTGGGCCGAAGGCCCATCAAACACAGGTGGTGGGCCGGAGGCCCACCAATAGCCCTCCGCAGGAGCTAGCCAAAAAGGCCGCCCGGAGGGCGGCTTTGCGGCTAGTCTATAATAATATAAGCGAAAGTGTGTGTGTGTGTGTGTCTGTCTGTCTGTCCGTCCGCGATAGGTGCCGCCCCCTGTGGCGAAATCCCATCATATGTCACAGTTTTGGAATCAGGTTGACCAGGGGAAGGTTTTAAGCCCACTTATAGGATGATCTGATCACTTTTTTTTTTTTTTTTTTAGCAGCCTATTAGCGAGAACTTTGAAGAAAAGAAAGTGGGTTGCGAGAATTGAGGAAACCTTGATGTAGGGTGATGGGTAATAGGTGAGTGAATGGGTGGGGTGATGGGTAATGGGTGTGGGGTGATGGGTGAGTGAATGGGTGGGGGGTGATGGGTGATGGGTGAGGGAATAGGTGGGGGTGATGGGTAATGGGTGAGTGAATGGGTGTGTGGTGATGGGTAATGGGTGAGTGAATGGGTGTGTGGTGATGGGTAATGGGTGAGTGAATGGGTGGGGGATGATGGGTAATGGGTGGGGGGAATACATACATTTCAGGAAAGTTAGAAGGGGCTATCTGGAGAGTCTGTGTTTGGTGGGCCGAGGTGGTGGGTAATGGGTCTATCTGGAGAGTCTGTGTTTAGTGGGCCGAAGGCCCACCAAACACAGGTGGTGGGCCAAAGGCCCACCAATAGCCCTCCGAAGGAGCTAGCTAAAAAGCCCGCTCGGAGGGCGGCTTTGCTTTCAGGAAAGTTAGAAGGGGCTATGATGTGAATGGGTTGGCGTTAATATATACATTTCTACATCCATGATTTCAGGAAAGTTAGAAGGGGCTATCTGGAGAGTCTGTGTTTGGTAGGCAATAGCCCTCCGCAGGAGCTAGCCAAAAAGGCCGCCCGGAGGACGGCTTTGCGGCTAGTATAATAATATAAGCGAAAGTGTGTGTGTGTGTGTGTGTGTGTGTCTGTCTGTCCGCTCTGGGTGCCGCCCCCTGTGGCGGAATCCCCTCATATGGCACAGTTTTGGAATCGGGTCGAGCAGGGGAAGGTTTTAAGCCCACTTATGAAATGATCCGATCACTTTTTTTTTTTTTTTAGCAACCTATTAGCGAGAATTGTGAAGAAAAAAAGTGGGTTGCGAGAATTGAGGAAACCTTGATGTAGGGTGATGGGTAATGGGTGAGTGAATGGGTGGGGTGATGGGTAATGGGTGTGGGGTGATGGGTAATGGGTGTGGGGTGATGGGTGAGTGAATGGGTGGGGGGTGATGGGTGAGGGAATAGGTGGGGGGTGATGGGTAATGGGTGAGTGAATGGGTGTGTGGTGATGGTTAATGGGTGAGTGAATGGGTGGGGGGTGATGGATAATGGGTGAGTGAATGGGTGGGGGGTGATGGGTAATGGGTGAGTGAATGGGTTGGCGTTAATATACATTTCTACATCCATGATTTCAGGAAAGTTAGAAGGGGCTATCTGGAGAGTCTGTGTTTCGGCCCACCAATAGCCATCCGCAGGAGCTAGCCAAAAAGTCCGCCCGGAGGGCGGCTTTGTGGCTAGTACATACATATAAATGACAGCCTAAAAGATCAGTAAGATTTAATGTCGACAAAAAAATAATGAATGGCAAATTACTCATGTATTCATTAAGAATATGAATAATGAATAGGTAATGCGGGATAATACGGTAATAGCTGAGTAATCCCGTGGCAGGGACGGTGGCTCTCTGTGCGTAGTACGGTGGCCGTGATAATGTATGCATGATACCCGAGACACGCTGATCAGCAATCCCCCGGGCCGCGACACGTGCGGGCGAAACTCTACTTTTTGTCCTTACTGTTTACTACATTTATACTTTTTTAAATATTTATTTAACATTTTGACTTTTTTTTATTACATTTATGCTTTTTTATTGTTTATTTTTAACATTTAGATTTTTTTTTACATATACACTTTATTGTATTTTATTTATTAATATTATTATTTTCCTTTTTTTACATTTATGCCTATAGCGCTTGTAGGCAGTATGTCCTGTATCATCAGTGGAGGATAATGTTAATCCTCACCCTCTAGTTCTCAGTGTTTACAGCTTGTATACATACTGCACATGGCATGTGGCCATCAATGTTTTGTTATGCATTTCTCCATTGCGCACATGAGGTGGCCGAGACCACTGTTCTCTGTTCTGCTCAGAGCTGCTCCATCCCCTGTAATGACTTGTTCTCGCTCATCCAGTCTGCAATGAATACCATCAGTGGCGTACCGAGGCCCCTTTTGCAAAGAATATAATTGATAATGAATATATATATATATATATATATATATATTTACATTTGCGCCTATAGCGCCTGTAGGCAGTGACCTCCAGGGCTCGGATGGAAGGCCCTGGAGGTTCACTTGAGGGCTCGGATGGTTGGCCCTCGCCCGTGGTGGCGTAGGCAGGATTTTTATAGTGACGCCTGTGATTAGAGGCTCATGCCGCCCCTCTGTGTCCTCCGATGCACTCGCAATCGAAGGTAGAGTTAATGGGCAGCATGTGGGTGTTCTTAGGCCACTCGACGGTGCAGACAGATTTGGTTTTCGTCAGGGATCGAACTCGGGTCACCGAGAACGCCACTCGGAGTCGCTAACCACTCTGCTACCACCTCCCCCAAAGAGAGAGGAGAGGTACACACACACACACAGAGAGAGAGAGAGAGAGAGAGAGAGAGAGAGAGAGAGAGAGAGAGAGATATTGCCCCCCCCTTTTAAATTTTCTGGGTACGCCAGTGAATACCATTTAGGAAATGGGATGTTTTGGGTGATACCAACAAGGGGATGATGCCGAGGCTCATGTGACTTTGGGCGTCCTAAAGAATACAATACAAGAGAAGATTGATTACATTAGCTAAATCCTAGGGCGAGCCACACACATCTAACCTATCAGTACCGCGAATTTACATAGTTCAGCGGCTCAGTCAGGTAAACAGAGGCTCTAAATTTGATAAGAACAAAACATTAGACTAAACAGGTGGTTTCTCTGTGGTGGCTGTTGGCCCAATGAGCACCACATGAAAAACGAAAATACTGTAAAAGCATCGTGTGTCCTATAGAGTGCATTGCTGAACATCACATAACCCAAGGGCTGTATGACAAACACACACACACACATACACACATTGTGGTCTCGTGTTCAATCTCCGCTCATGGAGTTTTTCACTGACAAATGTGAGCAATGTGAGCACACCCATTGAGCAAGAGGATCGGGTGTGTGTTGTGTTAGGTCCCAGCTTTACCCGAAATTCGGTCTCTATGAGCTCTTAAGCTCTTTCCGGGAGGGTAACACCGTAACAGTTGGAGATAGTGAGTCTAGGGCGCGAGCAGGCTTTTGGTGAATTACACACACACACGCACACACACACACACACACACACACACACACACACACACACACACATCTGCCTGCCTGCCGTGGGAGGGTAATGGAGGAGGGGCGAGGCAGGACAAGGGTAAAGGACGACGCCTTGGGCACGTTGTCAAAAGGGATCATCCGGTGGAGACCCTTTGTTCCACCACCGTGAATTAATTCCCAAAAGCCTTCCTCTCTCTCTCTCTCTCTCTCTCTCTCTCTCTCTCTCTCTCCCCTCTTCTCTCTCTCCTCTCCTCTCTCTCCCTCTCTCTCTCGCTCTCCTCTCTCTCTCTCTCTCTCTCTCTCTCTCTCTCTCTCTCTCTCTCTCTCTCTCTCTCTCTCTCTCTCTCTCTCTCTCTCTCTCTCTCTCTCTCTCTCTCTCTCTCTCTCTCTCTCGTGTGTGTGTGTACGTCTCCTCCCTTCCCTTTCTTCCTCGACAGATCAAAGTGGCTGATGCCTCTTAACTCCTTTGGCTACCCATATGCTATCTGTCTGTAGCTCTGTATGTGTATGTGTACAGAGACCGACATGGCTGACTATACATGCTTCACTGCTGTTTGTTATCGTTATTCTGGTTTGTTGCTATATTAGTGGTGATGTCTCGTAAATAGTAAATCGTAAGTTGATGTTAGTGGTGGTGGTGATGTCGTATAAAGCAATACCAGTTTTTTTTTACTGCAGTGCGTTTTAAAGTGTGTTCACAGGTTGAGACTGGAGAGAGAGAGAGAGAGAGAGAGAGAGAGAGAGAGAGAGAGAGAGAGAGAGAGAGAGAGAGAGAGAGAGAGAGAGAGAGAGAGAGAGAGAGAGAGAGAGAGAGAGAGAGAGAGAGAGAGAGAGAGAATAGGCATGCAAAAAGTACGTAAAAACCTATACAGATATCAAATCCAGTCAGCATTAACGCAGATTACACATGGAAATAGGATGCAAAATGAATTGAACCGAACATTTTTTTTATTATGGTTTAGTAATATTTCAACAGTATTTTCCATTAGTTTCGGTTACTGGTGACAATAAAAAATAAAAAATCTATGGTTACGTCGTGCTGACCCCATTAATCAGTTTATTGTTAGCATTCCATAATAATTACATTTTTTCTGTTCCTGGTAAGAGTTTATTATCGCATCCTAATATCTGTGTTTGGATATATAACAAGTGCCACCGTTGTTGTAGTATTAATACACACATAAAAAACAGATTATGAAAATAGTAATCAATGCATATTGTTGACATACTTGGTAAAAGTTCATATACAAAAGTTCATGGCACTATAATGCATAATAATTTATTTAGTAGTAAGTCAATGTCGCAATCTGTAAACGCTGCATTTGTATGTATTTTTTTATTTCCAATCTCATTCTAGGAATCGACATCTAATTGGGACATTATATTTCTAGTATTAGCTCCTTGAGACCCACAACGTAATTTTCATTGTAATTTGGCCACCATTAGACGATTTTCAGTGAATATAAGTAATATTTAATAAATATGACCTGTTTAGTATCATCTCCGACTAACTAATTTGGTATATTAAGTTAATTTTCGTAATTTTATGGCTAACAACAGACGATTTTATATAGCAAATTCAATATCTGTGCGTGAAAGGGTTAATAGTGATGTTCAGTAAAAGTTTCATTAAAATTAAGTGAATATTTATGATTTGGTACTATAATATAAAACAGGTGGCGTCCCTTACCGTAGATAACAGTGAAGTCGCCAGTTCAACGTTTCTTTGTTATTTACAGACGTGTGATGGCGTTAATACTTACATTTGTACATCCATGATTTCAGGAAAGTTAGAAGGGTCTATCTGGAAAGTCTGTGTCATTTTGTGTCTTATTCTGTGTCATATTAGGGCTATAAATGAACAAATGACAAAAATAAAACCGAGTGGCGACCTCACTATACCTACTACAGTAAAGTCGCCAGCTAGTATTTTAACCCAACAGTTGAGTCGCCACTCTGGGGAATTCAGGGAAATTAGAGGTAAAGTAAAACAAGTCTCTATATATATTAGCTGCGGAAAATGCTTGGATATATAAAAATTCCTCTGCCAACGTGAAAATAAATTTATTCAAGTTTGAAAGATCTGGCAAGTCTGCGTCCTGTCGCCCGAAAAGCTATTGTTTACTGTCTGTCATCGCGCGATGAAAAACGTGAGAAGCAAAATGCGCAACAGTTATATTTGCAGATACAAAGCATAAAACAACGCTGAAACAGGGTAGATTATACAGTCATGATATAAACTACTGTGTAACATCTTCAGTGGCACATAAAAATCAGTAGTGATGCTATAATTCGTAATATTTGGCGCCTGGCGACTTCACTGCAGGTGGCGACTTCCCTGTTATCTACGGTAAAAGGTCAGTCAGGTTTGGGAACTGTATTCGCTCTCTGCTTCAGTATTTCCGATTTAAGTAAACATTGTGCGCACACCCGCCGCACAGGCTGCTTGGAAAAACCTTTAGGATTGGCAGAAGACTTAGTGTTTCGAGCCTTGAAACTTTCCATGAGACTAATTGGTAAAATCTGCGGAAGGGAAGGTAAAATGAGCCGTATAAGGGAGTGGACATGGATCTATAAATGGTCCTTAAAATACTCTTTATAGCTCCATAGTAGTGAAGGTATCGTTGTGTGACGGCAGGATGGAAATGTTTTTGAGAAAGGGAAAATTTGCGTCTTTTAAACTCTATTGGGATTCGTGCCCCACCACCTGACCTGACCTAACCTACGCTAATAAACTAAACTAACTATCTAACTAACTGACTAACAAGCTGACCTAACTAACTAAACCTAACCTGACTGCTAAGCTATTCTACTCATCTACAAACTAAGCAAACCAATACCTGCTTAGGACTCTCATATATGTGAATTTGTCTTAACTTGAATCTCTCCCTTACTAGCAAAACTACAATACAGGATCATGATGCGGTGTGGCTGAAATACTGTGTTGATTAATAATTATTCAGGTGTGACGACTTTTTTTTCGAAACGTTCTCCCACAAAATGTTATTGAGCTTATCAAACTATTGCTTTTGTGTTTGAGAGAAAAAAGAGAGAGAGAGAGAGAGAGAGGAAGAGAGAGAGAGAGAGAGGAGAGAGAGAGAAAAGAGGAGAAGAGAAAAAGAGAGAAGAGAGAGAAGAGAGAGAGAAGAGAGAGAGAGAGGAAAAGAGATAGAGAGAGGGAGAGAGAGAGAGAGAGAGAGGAAGAGGAGAGAGAGAGAAGAGAAAGGGGAAAAGAGAGAAGAGAGAGAGAGAAGAGAGAGAGAGAGAGAGAGATAGGTTTATATTTTTCCACAATTTATATTAATATTCACACAAAACGAATGTGTTTGATGAATTACCATTTTCAATACAACGTTCAAGTCATATTTTGTTGTAAAGGCACGAAACTGTTTTTTTGTGAGTTCCTAACAATTTTTTCTCGTCTTTTCGATGTTGTAAAAGCAAGTAAAAGAAGGAAGCAGACGAAGAGTAGAAAAGGAAAAGAGGAGAAGTAGTCTAGAAGGATATAATAAGTAAGAAAGATAAAGAAAAGGAAAAGTTTTTTTTTCTCCTGGTACAGCGATGCGAACAAAAATTACACGCGCCATAAATATTGATAAACACCGTAAAACATGTAATACAGAAAGGTGAGCCATTCGAGATTCTGGAAAATATAACCAATAATACAATATTTCACCAGTGGACGGATATTCTACTTCATAAAGTATTTAAAAAAATTCGTGTACAGCATTTTTTTTTTTTTTTTTTTTTTTATGTAGCTACGTATACTTTATGAGATATACGTATACTTTTCCTTCTTTTTTGAGAATCGAATATCAAACATGGCCTTTTGTTCATTCTATTGTAGAGGAGAGGTAGTCTGAAAAGATAAGTAAGTAAGACAAGAAAAGGAAAAAGAAAATGCATGCAGTTTCTGTGCTCGCGCGGCCTTTTGGGTTTAGCATCGTTGTTCCCGCGATTACTTTTCCTCTTATTTCACGAGGCCACATTGTTATTCTGAGGCGGGAGTCCCAGACGTAACATAAGATTCCAAGTTGTTGAAGAGTCGGCGCCTACACAAGAATCAGCGGGTGAAGGCACCTTTACTTGTGTTGAAATATTATCCTGCCGCTATAACAGTTACTCTCAAACATGTAACAACGCTACTCCATTAATAACATTATATAACCCGCTACTACTATTCTTGCATATCATTAAAACTCCATTTTTTCATGAATAATGGTTTAGCGGAAAATATTACAATGAGAGAGAGAGAGAGAGAGAGAGAGAGAGAGAGAGAGAGAGAGAGAGAGAGAGAGAGAGAGAGAGAGAGAGAGAGAGAGAGAGAGAGAGAGAGAGAGAGAGAGAGAAAGGAGCTTGTTTGCCACTATGAGAAGTAAATCGAAGGAGGGAATAAGTGAGAGGAGGAGTAGGAGAGAGAGAGAGAGAGAGAGAGAGAGAGAGAGAGAGAGAGAGAGAGAGAGAGAGAGAGAGAGAGAGAGAGAGAGAGAGAGAGAGAGAGAGAGAGAGAGAGAGAGAGAGAGAGAGAGAGAGAGAGAGAGAGAGACAGAGAGAGAGAGAGAGAGGCAGAGTTTAAAATCCAGGACCCAGAATCGGCAATAGAATGAACAAAAAGCCATATATGATATTCGATTCTCAAAAAATAATAAAAAAATAAACGTACATAAAAAAAAACTTAAAAAGAAATGCTATACACGATTTTTTTTAATACTTTATGAAGTAGAATATCCGTCCACTGGTGAAATATTGTATTATTGATATATTACTTTCCAGAATCTTGAATGCCTCATTTTGGTGTATTTCATGTTTTATGGTGTACTAGCCGCAAAGCCGCCCTCCGGGCGGACTTTTTAGCTAGCTCCTGCGGAGGGCTATTGGTGGGCTTCGGCCCACCACCTGTGTTTGGTGGGCCTTCGGCCCACCAAACACGGACTCTCCAGATAGCCCCTTCTAACTTTCCTGAAATCATGGATATAGAAATGTATGTATTCCCCCCACCCATTCACTCACCCATTACACATCACACCCCACCCATTCACTCACCCATTACCCATCACATCCTACCCATTCACTCACCCATTACCCATCACCACACACCCATTAACTCACCCATTACCCATCACCCCCCACCTATTCCATCACCCATCACCCCCAACCATCCCCCCCCAACCATTCATCACCCATCACCAAAACCCATTACCCATCACCCCACCCATTCACTCACCCATACCCATCACCCTACATCAAAGTTTCCTCAATTCTCGCAAACCCACTTTTTTTTCACAATTCTCGCTAATAGGCTGCTAAAAAAAAGAAAAAAAAAGTGATCGGATCATTTCATAAGTGGGCTTAAAACCTTCCCCTGGTCGACCTGGTTCCAAAACTGGGCCATATGATGGGATTGGGCCACGGGGGGCGGAACCTATACCACACACACACACACACACACAGAGACAGACACACTTTCGCTTATATTATTATAGATATTAATATTTACGACGCGTGTAAATTTGCATCGCTGTACCAGGAGAGAAAAAAAACACCTTTGCGCAATGAAAACATGTCAATAACACGCCACTGCAGTAATGTCGCCAGGCGCCATATATTACGAATTTTTAGCATCTTTTCAGACTTGCATGTGCCGCTGAAGACAGGTACATTAATAAAAACTACTGTGCATGCCTCTTCAGTTGCTCGTACAAGTCTGTAATGATGCTAAAATTGGTAATATATGGCGCCTGGCGACATTAGTGCAGTGGCGACTATAGTGTTATTGGCGGTAGCCAAAATGCAGTAATAATAATTAAGTAATAGTAAATAGTAGTAATAATAGTAATATAAGTCTGAAATGAGTTACACAGAAAACAGGTGACACTATTCTCTTTATGGTTAGTTAGTTGCCCTTCTTTATTGGCAGTTTGGAGTTTAGGGTTCACGGCGCGTGATTAATTAATGTTGCTTTTCTAATCAACTCACCGTGATTCCTTCGTTATCCTGTTGTTATCCTTTTTTTTTCTCTCTCTCTCTCTCTCTCTCTCTCTCTCTCTCTCTCTCTCTCTCTCTCTCTCTCTCTCTCTCTCTCTCTCTCTCTCTCTCTCTCTCTCTCTCTCTCTCTCTCTCAAGACCAACACCTCGCAACCACCGCTAAGAAAACTACTGAAAAACGGACATTCACAGTTTTTTCCCTTTCTTGCCTCTCGCCGCGTCTCCTTCCAGTGTATTCTTATTTCCTTTCATTGCGGCGTAACGAGGTCCATTCATTCCTTCTTAGAGGTTAAGAGAGGTTGACTTCTCGCTTATTTTGGCCTTTTCATTTTCATTCCTTTGGCTCGCCTCGCTTATGACACTCTTTTCTTCCCTTAACCTTAACCTATCCCCCCCCACACACACACTCTTCCTCCCCCTCTCCCCCTTAACTGCCCCCTCCCCCTCTCCCTCTCCTCCTTAAACTCACTCCCCCACCACCACACACGTATTAAAATGTATATGCATTTCGCGAGAAATGTGAGCAGGGTGAGGGTGAAAGAAAACATGTTAGCTTTTTAGTGCAATAAAGCGTCAGTGTAATATCTTGCTGTGGTATCTTTTTTTGTTGTTGTTGAATGTTTTTAGAAAGCAATTTTTTTTAATACTGTCATTTTCACTGGTTCTTTTGAGCTTTACTAAGTATGAAGGTTGTGGTCTTACCTATCCCTATGCTAAGTAATAGTAATAGTAGTGGTGGTAGTAGTATTGGTAGCATTAGTAAAGATAGCAGCAGCAGCATTATTACTATACTACTTCTACCAGTGGCGGTTCTGGCTTGTGTGGCGCCTTGGGCAAACCCTTACTTTTTTTTTATTGAGATATTAGGAACTACAAAATTACTTATTATTTATTATTAATATTTACCATAGTTATTACTAGCAAAAATTACCAGTAATAAGTATGCTGCTCTGAAAGACAATCCGAATGGCTTTGTACATGTAATATGTTTATGAATATCTCTCTCTCTCTCTCTCTCTCTCTCTCTCTCTCTCTCTCTCTCTCTCTCTCTCTCTCTCTCCTCTCTCTCTCTATCTCTCTCTCTCTTCTTATCTCTTCTCTCTCTCTCTCTCTCCTCTCTCTCTTCTCTCTCTCTCTCTCTCTCTCTCTCTCTCTCTCTCTCTCTCTCGCTCTGTCCTTCCATCTCCCTCGATGGAGAGAGAGAGAGGTTAGAATATCTTTTTTCTTTTTCTCTATTTTTTATCTCTCCTTCCATCTCCCGAGAGAGACAGAGAGAGAGAGAGAGAGAGAGAGAGAGAGAGAGAGAGAGAGAGAGAGAGAGAGAGAGAGAGAGAGAGAGAGAGAGAGAGAGAGAGAGAGAGAGAGAGAGAGAGAGAGATGAAAAGGAGAAACATAAAGTGTCTCCTGTGCCAGGCAGGTATGTCCCAGGGTGGAAAAAAAACAATTTTCTTAACTAATAAAGAAATTGGATAAAGCTGGCCAAATATAGCTTATAACTCTACAGACGGACATTCGGTGAATTATAGTAAGATTTAATATTTTTTCTTTTGCTTCGACTTTTTCATCGTGACTTTTGTCTTAGTGATATTTAAAAAAAAAAATTTAGTTAAACAGAACTAATAAATATTTTGACGAATCGAAACATCATAAATATACGAGGTGTCGGGAATTCCTGGCAACAACAAACATGCAGTGTGTCACCCTTGCCCATTATAAGAAAAGTACAAGAAAAATAATCAGATCTAAGAAAAGAGATCAAAGAAACATTGAGATCATAATTGTCACCACCCTGAGTAGCGGAGACATCCGGGAATGGGTCACGCGTCGTGGCGTGCCAGGCGTTTGGAGGTCACCGTGTTGGGTCATAGCGTGAACCACAGGTCACAACGGTGAGTATTTCAAGGAGTGATTAATGACATGATCATGGTGGCCGCCGCCGCTGCGCGATGTTGTTGCCTGTAGAGCCTCAGTAGCCGCTATAGCCGCCGCCGCTCCGCCGCCTGCAGGCGTGCCTTGATGCAGGCCTCCACGGCGGCCACCTCGGTGGGAGGACCCGTTATCCTCACCTGGCGGGACTCTGCGTTGGTGGCGGGGGGCACTGACACCTTCACGCCGGGGTGCTCCTGTGCCAGCCTCAGGAGTGCCTCGCCCCCGGGGCCCACCACGTGGCGCCGCCTGTCGGGTACCACCTCAAGGACAACCTTTGTGCTGGCCTTTTTACGACGCTCGGCGGCCTCACGCAGCTTTGCCGCGATGCCCTTCAGGCGGCCGGTGATGTCCTTGGCGGCGGCGGCCACCTGGCTCTTAAGGCCCTCCAGGGTGACGTGGTTTGTGGTGCGGTCCTGGGGCAGGGGCACCGTCACATGCCCGCTGGGGTAGTCCTATCTTAGTTTTTGGACAGTGTTCCCTCGTGGGCCAATAACGTGCTGCCGCTGCCCGGTGGCACCGGCAGGAACATCTTCACCGCGTTTTCCTTCCAGGTGTTGCGTATCTGTACTTACATAAGAACATAAGAAAGTAAGGAAGCTACAAGAGGCCGTGAGACCTACACGAGGTAGTTCCTGTTACTTAACTCTACCTATATCCACCTCTCTTCCCCATCCATGAATTTATCCAGACTCCTTTTAAAGACCCCAATAGACTCCGCATTGACCACCTGACGACTTAGTCCATTCCAATCAATCACCACCCTATTTGTGAACCAGTTTCTCCCAATTTCCTTTTTAAATTACGCTTTTCCAGCTTGAATCCGTTACTTCTCGTTCTACCCTGCTTACAAACCTTAAGAACTTTTCCTACATTGCCTATATTGTATCCCTTTATCCACTTAAAAACTTCTATCAGATCGCCTCTTACTCTACGCCTCTCGAGTGAGTGTAAATTTAATAGTTTCAATCTCCTCTCATAACTAAAATTACGCATACTTGGGAGTTATGCTTCGGCACTTCTCTTCAGTTGTTCACGGTGGACCCTCCAACTGAGC
>JACEEZ010021280.1:88216-90716 GCA_016584305.1 Chionoecetes opilio | reverse complement strand
CCATAGCAGAAGTAGTACACTCGCACGGCTGATTAACTCACCACAGACAACACACAAAAAACATTATGTTTGGCAATAATATTTACAATTTATACAATAAGAACAAATTATGTTACAGTAATGGAAGTATTAGTGGAAGTAATAGTAAGAGTAGTTAGTTGAAGCAGTAGTAGTAGTAATGGAAGTAGGAGTAGGAGAGGGTGGTAGTAGTAGTAGTAGTAGCATTAGGACGTAGTGTTAGTAGTAATATTAGTAGAGAAAGTAGTAGTAATAGTTGGAGAGTAGTATAAGTAGTAATGGCAGTAGGACGATCAGTAATAGCGGAAGGGGGCGGTAGTGGTAGTAGTATTAGTAGTACTAGTAATAGTAGTAGCAGTAGTAGTAATAGGAGCGAGTAGTTGTGGTAGTAGGAACGAAAAGAAGTAGTTGCATGAGTAAAAGTGTATAGAATTTTTTTTTTTGCATATGCAAGAACAATTTTAAAATTATATCCTTAAAGGTTACCATACTATGTGTATTGGACTGAAGTCTTAAATCATTTGGGATGGAATTCCACAACTTAGGGCCATAATAAATTATACTATTTTTGGAAAGAGTAGTACGGAATTGCGGGCATATTAAATTTACATTATTTCCTCTGGCGTTATGATCATGTTCCATAAATACAAAAATGTCGTTGCGGTGGACAAATACGTTTTTATACACAAACCTAACAATTTTTTTGTATGAATATAAGGGAATTTCAACAAGTTCATTATTTCAAACACTGGGCCAGTTGAGTCATATATACTTATAAATTATATGCACCTCAAGATTTTCTTTTGTGCTACAAAGATATTATGTAGATATGATGGCCATGTAAATCCCCATATAGTTAAACAATAAATCAAATGTGGATAACATAATGTAAAGTAAATGCTAGTCATGGCTTCCTTTGTTAGCATGTGTCTGATTTTATACAAAATTCCACATATTTTAGATAATTTATCACAGACGACACCAATAAGATTTTTCCAATTTAGATTTGAGTCAATATGCACACCAAGAAATCTTGTTTGTTCTACCTGATTTATAGTTTTGCCGTTTAATTAAATACAATGGTGGCATTACATTATTTACTGAACAATTTAGAAATAAAATGTAGTTCGTTTTATTTACATTTAGATTTAATTTGTTGCATTCAAGCCATTTTACTATAAGCTGGAGTTCTTTATTTAAGTTGGAATGTAATGAGTTAATGTCTTTATCTGCTAAGAGAAGATTTGTGTCGTCTGCGAACATTACAAATTTAAAGTTTGAACTAGCATATATTATGTCGTTGATGTTTATCAAAAAAAGAATTGGTCCTAATATTGATCCTTGCGGAACACCCCTAGAGATACTTTTTAAGTGAGAGTTTCTATTATTACAAAATACCAATTGTTTTCTGTTACTTAGATAGTTATTGAATAAAATAAGAGGAGTACCTCTAACACCCATGTTCATTATCTTATCACTAAGTATATTATGTGAGAGAGAATCAAAAGCCTTTGACAAATCTAAAAATATCCCGACAATCTTAAGTTTTTCCTCTAAACATTTATATATATTACTAGTGAAGTGAAGTAGTGCAGATTCAGTGGAGCGATTCCTGCGAAATCCATGTTGGCTGTTTGATAACAAATTATTTTTCTCCAAAAATCAATGAGGCGTACAGCAAGAGCTTTTTCAATTAGCTTACTGAAAGCTGGTAAAATAGAAATAGGTCTGTAATTATTAATGTTTTCTATACTGCCAAATTTATACATGGGAATTACCTTGGCTATCTTCATTTTGTCAGGAAATACACCACTGTGAAATGATAAGTTAATTATATGTGTGCTTGGGAGTGAAATTACAGATGAACAGTGTTTCAGAAGCTTTGGTAGTATTTCATCATTCCCAGGAGCAGTAGGTTTAAGGGTTTTTATGTATGAATCAACTTCAGCTGTACTTACTGGGTAGAGATAAAGAGAAAAGTTCGGGGAGTCATGAAGATACTGCAAGTGTTGGCCATCATCCATAGTGGTGACTGATTTTGTTGGAATTCTAAGGAAGTGACTGTTAAAGGCATTAGGTATGTTATCGTAGTGAGGAGTTAACTGGATAAGTCGATTGCTTGCAGGTGTTGGCCCGTCAGGGTGGCAAGGTTGGTAGAGACGTGAGCTCGCAATGTGCAGCGTCCCTGTGCATTCGGTCAGCGGTTCGAGTCCACCTAGTTCGTGCTGACGTGGCGGCGCTTTGTATAGTCAATAACCTTGTAGTTGGTACTTGCAAAGTGTCTAGATAGGATGAAAATCTTATCTTATCTTGCAGGTGTTGTAGTTTTACCAAGTATGGAATTAATGGTCAGCCACTGTATTTTTGCTTGTCCTTGATACATTGTTAATTGGCTCTTATAGTAATTATTTTTAGCTACTTTAAGGAGTGATGTTAGTTTATTTCTGTAGGTTTTATAGGCATTCCTGTATGCTAATGGCCA
>JACEEZ010021280.1:78216-80716 GCA_016584305.1 Chionoecetes opilio | reverse complement strand
CATCGCCTCTGTCCTTCCCTTGCCGCCGACACTTTTTAATGAGGATTTGGTTTAATTAGGAGTTTAAAACGTGGCCCGTCAGGGTGGCAAGGTTGGTAGAGACGTGAGCTCGCAATGTGCAGCGTCCCTGTGGATTCGGTCAGCGGTTCGAGTCCGCCTAGTTCGTGCTGACGTGGCGGCGCTTTGTATAGTCAATAACCTTGTAGTTGGTACTTGCAAAGTGTCTAGATAGGATGAAAATCTTATCTTATCTTAGTTTAAAACGTGGGGTTAGGTTAGCCTAGTGAGTCAAAAGGAAGATGGGGTTAGGTTATTTCATTTTCATATGTCCTATGCACTCTCCTTCCTATATCTTCCTATATCTTTATATCTCCGTAAGTAGTTCTTTGCGACGGAAGCTCATAGAGAGAATGTTTCTTAGAATCTAATAAGGTGAACAGAAACCATACTCCCAATTCTGTAGAGAATTTCGGTCCTAGTGTAAAATATTACCGTCTATAAGCTCCCCTACGCCCATCTTGTTAACTACGTGCCCTGTCTTGCATGAAAAGAATATATCCTACATTTTATTGCCATTTGATGTTCGATAGTTTTATGTTTTCTCCATTTTTACGTGTGTGGCCAAGGGCAGAAAAAAGAAAGCACAAAAAGACCGCTCGATTACCAACCCAAAAAACGTAGTGAAAGTCTCTGGAACTTTAGTAGATAATTGTCCGACGTGTGCCCGCCTCTCTCTCTCTCTCTCTCTCTCTCTCTCTCTCTCTCTCTCTCTCTCTCTCTCTCTCTCTCTCTCTCTCTCTCTCTCTCTCTCTCTCTCTCTCTCTCTCTCTCTCTCTCTGTCTGTCTGTCTGTCTGTCTGTCTGTCTGTCTGTCTCTCGTGTGTGCCTAGAGTGAGCGCATAACCTGATTAATGAGTAACATCCACATTGATTAAACTTAACACAATTATTCACTCCGGGCCGCGCCTCTCCCAGACAATAGATGATAAACCTGCGTTTATCAGCGACACGAAATATAGGGAATTTTTGTCATGAACGTTTTCATGGATGCATTTGGTGTAAAGGTTTCAGCAAAAATTATTGATGGATGAGAGCGAGAGAGAGGCTGGTTACAGAGTTCTTTGCAATAACTCAAAATAATTACTTCCAGAATGTAACGCTAGTCTATTCTCATGAGCTTATTTGAGACTGCATTACTTTTTTTTGGTTCTACTGCAGTTTAATGCATTACAATGCACGTAGTTATAACCGTCATCAACTTGTAGATCTGATCATTTGCAGTATTTTTAACCCCTACATCAGCCGTCTTAAATTAAAAATATCGCAAAGGGGGTCTGGGGGAGCGAACCCCCTCAGTGAGGTTAGGTTACGTAATCAAAGCCCAGGCAAGGTTAATGAACTAGCAGGGGGTGGTCTAGGGGGCGCTGCGTTCCCCCAGTTATGTCAGGAGAGTAGCGATCGTAGCGGGTGTATTGTATTAAACTGGTTTTATCCTTTTTTTATTATACATTTTTATCATTTCCTTATTTATCATAATTTGTTATTTAAATGGGTATGCAGAAATTAGAAATAAATAATAAATGGATAAAGACGTGACGATAACGATTTAAGTTATATATAGCGGTATCTATTCACGTATGAATGTGTATCTATCCATGCGTCTCTCTGTTTATCGGTCAACCTTATCGTTATACACACGAGTAAACGGTGTATGGGTATGTAAAGATAAGATAGAATAAATATGGTATCTTTTTTTCCTGGAATGTGCGAATAAAAAAACTTAATTGAAACACTGCAATGACTACCAACCACTCTATTATTACAGAATTTCTGCTCGTCCTTACTTGTACACTCACCGAGGTCATTATAACTAAACAAAGAGGCAAGTTATGTGCATACCTTCAATTACGCATTACGAGTGTTTGTCTCCTTGACCTTGACCCGTTTTCTTTCCCCTCGTTAGAATTACCATAGTTCGCCCTCCTCAGGACTCCCGTGTTTACCCAGCTCTAGGCAAGTCGTTTGAGGATTAATTAACAGCTGAGCGAATCATGCACCGAATGCCAATGTCCTGCTTCGAACCCTTGGCCGTAAATTAGTAGGTAGGGTACTGAGCACATGAGCCACAGAGAATTAAATTAAATAGTTATGTATATTTCTAAAGGTGTATAAGAAGGTCGTGGGTATAAAAGGTGGAAGGTTGATTATGTTGTGTGGCTTAAAGAATATGTATCCTTTTAACGAGAGAGAGAGAGAGAGAGCTGCGCATTTTACTCAGTCCAGTGTAACAAAAAAAATTCGTGGAAAGTCGAGATTCCTGTAATGGATCACAATATTCTTCCTGCAGTGGCGTAAAAAGAGACTGGCTAAGAGGTGGTCGAGGTTAAACAAATAAATAAAAAATGACGAATTACGACTCTGAATCTGCTCTGATTTATGCCTCAAATTACTCAAACCGGACGAAAATATTGTGCCATATTAGCGTCCCTCCCCCATCATAC
>JACEEZ010021280.1:55716-73216 GCA_016584305.1 Chionoecetes opilio | reverse complement strand
AACCATCACCACACACGCATTCACTCACCCATTACCCATCACCCCCCACCTATTCCATCACCCCCAACCCATCACCCCCCCCCCCATTCACTCACCCATCACCCCACACCCATTACCCATCACCCCACCCATTCACTCACCCATTACCCATCACCCTACATCAAGGTTTCCTCAATTCTCGCAACTCACTTTTTTTTCACAATTCTCGCTAATAGGCTGCTAAAAAAAAAAAAAAAAAAAGTGATCGGATCATCTTATAAGTGAGCTTAAAACCTTCCCCTGGTCGACCCGATTCCAAAACTGTGCCATATGAGGGGATTTCGCCACAGGGGGCGGCACCCAGAGCGGACAGACAGACACACACACACACTTTCGCTTATATTATTATACTAGCCGCAAAGCCGCCCTCCGGGCGGACTTTTTGGCTAGCTCCTGCGGAGGGATATTGGTGGGCCTTCGGCCCACCACCTGTGTTTGGTGGGACTTCGGCCCACCAAACATGGACTCTCCAGATAGCCCCTTCTAACTTTCCTGAAATCATGGATGTAGAAATGTATGTATTCCCCCCACCCATTCACTCACCCATTACCCATCACCCCCCACCCATTCACTCACCCATTACCCATCACCCCCCACCCATTCACTCACCCATTACCCATCACCACACACCCATTCACTCACCCATTACCCATCACCCCCCACCTATTCCCTCACCCATCACCCATCACCCCCAACCCATCACCCCCCACCCATTCACTCACCCATCACCCCACACCCATTACCCATCACCCCACCCAGTCACTCACCCATTACCCATCACCCTACATCAAGGCTTCCTCAATTCTCGCAACCCACTTTTGTTTTCACAATTCTCGCTAATAGGCTGCTAAAAAAAAAAAAAAAAAAAATAAAAGTGATCGGATCATCTCATAAATGGGCTTATGACCTTCCCCTGGTCAACCTAATTCCAAAAATGTGCCATATGAGGTGTTTGCGCCACGGGGGGCGGAACCTATACCACATACACACACAGACAGACAGACACACTTTCGCTTATATTATTACTAGCCGCAAAGCCGCCCTCCGGGCGGACTTTTTGGCTAGCTCCTGCGGAGGGCTATTGGTGGGCCTTCGGCCCACCACCTGTGTTTGGTGGGCCTTCGGCCCACCAAACATGGACTCTCCAGATAGCCCCTTCTAACTTTCCTGAAATCATGGATGTAGAAATGTATGTATTCCCCCCACCCATTCACTCACCCATTACCCATCACCCCCCACCCATTCACTCACCCATTACCCATCACCCCCCACCCATTCACTCACCCATTACCCATCACCCCCCACCCATTCACTCACCCATTACCCATCACCACACACCCATTCACTCACCCATTACCCATCACCACACACCCATTCACTCACCCATTACCCATCACCCCCCACCCATTCACTCACCCATTACCCATCACCCCCCACCCATTCACTCACCCATTACCCATCACCACACACCCATTCACTCACCCATTACCCATCACCCCCCACCCATTCACTCACCCATTACCCATCACCACACACCCATTCACTCACCCATTACCCATCACCCCCCATCCATTCACTCACCCATTACCCATCACCACACACCCATTCACTCACCCATTACCATCACCCCCCACCTATTCCCTCACCTATCACCCGTCACCCCCAACCCATCACCCCCACCCATTCACTCACCCATCACCCCACACCCATTACCCATCACCCCACCCATTCACTCACCCATTACCCATCACCCTACATCAAGGCTTCCTCAATTCTCGCAACCCACTTTTGTTTTCACAATTCTCGCTAATAGGCTGCTAAAAAAAAAAAAAAAAAAAAAAGTGATCGGATCATCTCATAAGTGGGCTTATGACCTTCCCCTGGTCAACCTGATTCCAAAAATGTGCCATATGAGGTGTTTGCGGCACGGGGGGCGGAACCTATACCACACACACACACACACACAGACAGACAGACACACTTTCGCTTATATTATTATACTAGCCGCAAAGCCGCCCTCCGGGCGGACTTTTTGGCTAGCTCCTGCGGAGGGCTATTGGTGGTGGGCCTTCGGCCCACCACCAGTGTTTGGTGGGCCTTCGGCCCAACAAACACGGACTCTCCAGATAGCCCCATCTAACTTTCCTGAAATCATGGATGTAGAAATGTATGTATTACCCCCACCCATTCACTCACCCATCACCCCCCACCCATTCACTCACCCATTACCCATCACCCCCCACCCATTCACTCACCCATTACCCATCACCACACACCCATTCACTCACCCATTACCCATCACCCCCCACCTATTCCCTCACCCATCACCCATCACCCCCCACCCATTCACTCACCCATCACCCCACACCCATTACCCATCACCCCACCCATTCACTCACCCATTACCCATCACCCTACATCAAGGTTTCCTCAATTCTCGCAACCCACTTTTTTTTCCACAATTATCGCTAATAGGCTGCTAAAAAAAAAAAAAAAAGTTATCGGATCATCTCATAATTGGGCTTAAAACCTTCCCCTGGTCAACCCGGTTCCAAAAATGTGCCATATGAGGTGATTGCGCTACGGGGGGCGGAACATATACCAGACACACACACACACACACACACACACACACCACACACACACACACACACACACACAGACAGACAGACAGACAGACAGACGACAGACACACTTCGCTTATATTTACCATTACCCATCACCCCCCACCTATTCCCTCACCCATCACCCATCACCCCCAACCCATCACCCCCCACCCATTCACTCACCCATCACCCCACACCCATTACCCATCACCCCACCCATTCACTCACCCTTACCCATCACCCTACATCAAGGTTTCCTCAATTCTCGCAACCCACTTTTTTTCACAATTATCGCTATAGGCTGCTAAAAAAAAAAAAAAAAAAAAGTGATCGAATCATCTCATAAGTGGGCTTATGACCTTCCCTGGTCAACCCGGTTCCAAAAATGTGCCATATGAGGTGATTGCGCCACGGGGGGCGGAACCTATACCACACACACCACACACACACAGACAGACAGACAGACAGACAGACAGACAGACACACTATCGCTTATATTATTATATATATATATATATATATATAATATATATATATATATATATATATATATATATAATATAAAATATATATATATATATATATATATATATATATATTATATATATATATATATATATATATATATATATATATATATATATATATATCATTAAATAAAATATTTATAAATACTAATAAAAAATATGATGTAGTAACTATGCAAATAAAACCTGGTCTTCGCTTCTTCAGGGATAATGATAATGATTATGAAAATATTTATAATGATAGTGTGTAACTAATAGTTATAAATGATGATAACAGAAGGATAATAATGATACCAATTACCAATACTATTGGAAAAAAATCCATCATGATATATAAGTAGGTGATATCCCTATATCACCTACTCCACCTATTACACCTACCTATCTATCCCTGCCTCATAGTTATGAACTACGACAGCCTCAGGGAAAAGTTTATCCATCTGAAGTGTTCATTATACTTCTAAGATATTATAGATTACTTTCAGACTGATTATTCATAGATGCCTTGAGGCTCAAAAAAACACAAATTCAGAATTAATAGTTTAGAACGTACGTGTAAGAATACCATGGGGTCCAGACAAAACCCCCCTCGGACAAAACCTCCTAGGACAAAAACCCCTTGGACAAAACCCCCTTAGCTAAAGTGCGAAATAGGACAAAACCCCTTAGTTTAATACCATTAAAATTAAAAGAAAAATATAATTTAAGCAATTTATTACTGAAGTAATCATGAAAAATATTATAATCTTTCTTTGTGTTTGTTCACTCCACCTGATCATTGGTTTGTCTACCTGAGTACCGTAAATCCCCATGTACCGTAGATAACACTAAAGTCGCCAGTACAACGTTTCTTTTTTATTTACAGACGTATGTTGGCGTTAATACTTACATTTCTACATCCACAATTTCAAGAAAGTCAGAAGGGGCTATCTGGATAGTCTGTCATTTTGTGTCTTCATCTGTGTCATAGTATGGCTATAAATGAACAAATAAAAAAAATAAAATTAACCGATGGCGGGGCGTTGATAATGGGGTACACTAAGGTCGCCATCTAGTGTTTATGTTTTTTAATGTTTCCTCCCGCCGTCGTCGTCGCCCGAAAAAAAAATAGAGTATGTGTAATTTGAAACCGTCTATACTTGCAGATACAAAGCATAAAACAACGCTGAAACATAGAAGATTATACAATCATGATATAAACTACTGCGTATCATCTTCAGTGGCACATACAAATCAGTAGTGATGCTATAATTGGTAATATCTGGCGGTTGGCGACATTATTGTAGTTGGCGACTAAATTAAGTGTTACTACGGTAGCTATAGGTAAAAACCTATCAAACCTATCAAAACCTACCTATCAAAACCTTATATTTTTATATAATTAATGTAATATTTTACATTTCAGAGAATTTTTAAAATNTTGTGGGGCGATCGAACGAGAGTCTAAGTGATCAAATCATTATGTGTGAGCGGATTTAGATCACCCTTTTCTATGAATGACTTTAGTATCCTATCCAAGGCACACTACCCTAGTGACACTAAATTATTAGAATCTATACACATCAAGCATCTGTCCCTGATCTTAATAACCAAGTCATTTCACACCAACTACAATATACTCAAAGACTATCACTGTTTCGATTGCCCGACTCTCAGTTCGATCGCCCCACACAAGCTGAAATGTTACCCACGAAACTAGTGTTCATTCAGTCCTCTACCAACTCAGACAGCATACACACCAAGGTCCGTTAAGTACAAATTATATTTATTTATTAGTTAGTAACTTTAGATAATATAGGAATATTTTATTGTTTCTTAGAATTAATTTTTTATGTTCGCTTTTTATCATTGCAATATATTAAATTTTTAACTATTTTTAGCCTGATGATGCCAAGTGCCTTGGCGAAACGTTGCGCATAAACAACCCCAAGTATGACGAGTGTCTTTGTCACCCTGAAATATCAAGATGTACTACCAACTAAGAAAATCAATTATATATATATATATATATATATATATATATATATATATATATATATATATATATATATATATATATATATATATATATATATATATATTATATATATATATATATATATATATATATATATATATATATATATATATATTATATATATATATATATATATATATATATAATATATATTATATATATATATATATATATTATATATATATATATATATATATATATATATATATATATATATATCATTAAATAAAATATTTATGAATAATAATAAAAAATATGATGTATGCAAATAAAACCTGTTCTTTGCTTCTTCAGGGATAATGATAATGATTATGAAAATATTTATAATGATAGTGTGTAACTAAGTTATAAATGATGATAACAAAAGGATAATAATGATGATACCAATTACCAATACTATTGAAAAAAAAATCCATCATGATATATAAGTAGGTCAAAATCCCTGCCTCATAGTTATGAACTACGACAGCCTCAGGGAAAAGTTTATCCATCTGAAGTGTTCATTATACTTCTAAGATATTATAGATTACTTTCAGACTGATGATTCATAGATGCCTTGAGGCTGAAAAAAACACAAATTCAGAATTAATAGTTTATGAACATACGTGTATGAATACCATGAGGTCCAGACAAAACCCCCTTCGGACAAAAACCCCTAGGACAAAACCCCCTTAGCTAAAGTGCGAAATAGGACAAAACCCCTTAGTTTAATACCATTAAAATTAGAAGAAAATTTTTATTTAAGCAATTTATTACTGAAGTAATAATGAAAAATATTATAATCTTTCTTTGTGTTTTGTGTAATAATAAAAAATATTATTTTAAAATTTCCCGTTTTTTTGTCCCAGGGGGATTTTGTCCTCAGGGCTTTTTTTCCTAGGGGGGTTTTGTCCTAGGGGGGTTTTGTTCTCAGGTTTTTTTTTCCTAGGGTTTTTTTTTCCTAGGGGGGTTTTGTTCTCAGGGCTTTTTTTCCTAGGGGGGTTTTGTTCTAGGGTTTTTTCCTAGGGGGGTTTTGTCTTAGGGGGATTTTGTCCTAGGTTTTTTTTCCTAGGGGGGGTTTTGTCCTAGGTGGGTTTTGTCCTACACTCGAATACCATATATACCGTACCGCATATAGTATGTATATATGAAACTATTTATTACGAATACCACAAGACGCCGTCTTATGGTATTCATATATCTAACTATAAATAGCTATGGCATTTATCTATTTATCTATCTTTTACACGCATACACACACACACAAAGAAATAAACACACACACACACACACACACACACACACACACACACACACACACACACACACACACACACACACACACACACACACACACACACGCATACACACACACACACTCACACACACACACATCACGCACACACACACACACACACACACATACACATACATACACATACACATACACACACAAACACACACACACACACACACACACACACACAGACACACACACACACTGCCTGAACGGCTTGGTGGGTTAGGGCGTCCGGTACCATTCTGTGGTCGGGCGTTCGATCTCTGGTCCCGCTCATTCCCGGGGGGTTTTCCACTGATACATTTGGGCGGTTACTGTCCCCCTTGAGCAAGGGGATGGGAGTGTGCGGTGTGTGAGATCCCAGCATCACCCAAAGATTGGTAATAATGAGCTCTAATCTCGCACCAGGAGGGTGATACTGGCGATCGCGAACCAGCTCGCGTGGACAAGACCATGGGTATATGACACACACTTCATAGCAAAGCTGGATAATAGTAGTTTTTAAGACGGACAGTACGAGCATAACTTTTTCCTGTATTTTACAACTAGGTAAATACAACTAGGTAAATACATAAGTCCGCTACCAACTCAGATCATTATGAGGTAACTTACTTGAAAATGAATCATGACTTTGATGAGGTATGGGGGAGGGTTGAAACAAAAGTTTTGCTGCTTTCAGGAACTTTAAAGCGTTTATAACAATAATGTCCTCTGATCATAACAATTTACACGTGGCCGAGAGAGAGAGAGAGAGAGAGAGAGAGAGAGAGAGAGAGAGAGAGAGAGAGAGAGAGAGAGAGAAGGCTTAGGCAGAACACGAGAGGATTTACACTTATTCTCAAGGGAAATGAAGGTTTTGATAAAATTTGTAGTTTCAAGTGTATTTACCCCTGTCAGCCGGACACACACGCACACACACACACACTCTTGTTTTTTTCTCTTGTTTGTTTTGTTTAGAGGATAATGCCTCAGAGCCATAGTGATCTACCGCTGCTGCATAGTGTTGGCCGAAGCCACCACCCCGGGGGAGGATTACGAACCCCCGGATGGCACCCGGTACCCATTCACTGCTGGGTGGACAGGGGCTAGGGATTTAAGAAAGACCACCCATCTATCTTTCGCTCCGCCCGGGGATCGAACCCGGGACTTCTCGGTTGTAAGCCGAGCGTGCTAACCACTACAGTACAGAGTTACCACACACACACACACACACACACACACACACACCACACCACATACACACACACACATTACACCGCGCGATGGTCAGGTTGATAACGTTCTGGTCTCTCACTCTGTGGGTAGGCGGTTCGAATCCTCGCGCTCCCGGGGATTTTTCACTTGACAAATTCGGGCAGTTACTGTCCCCCTTGAGCAAGGGGATGGGGGTGTGTGGTGTGTGAGGTCCCAGTATTGCCCAAAGATCGGTAATAATGAGCTCCAAGCTAGCACTGAGAGGGTGAAACTGGCGATCGCGAGCCAGCTCGCGTGGACAAAAAAAAAACCATGAGTGAATGACACACAACACACACACACCACACACACACACGCACACACAGACATGCACACACACACACACAGACACACACACACACACACATGCATACACAGACACACACACATACACAGACATACACACACAAACTTTATATATTATATATTATATATATATATATATATATATATATATATATATATATATATATAAAATATATATATATATATATATATACGTAAATAGATAGATAGATAGATAGATAGATACTGTAGATACATATAGATGGATATATAGATAAAGAGAGAGAGAGAGAGAGAGAGAGAGAGAGAGAGAGAGAGAGAGAGAGAGAGAGAGAGAGAGAGAGAGAGAGAGAGAGAGAGAGAGAGAGATCCAGCAGCTGCCAGCAGTCTCGGCTTACGCTGATGACTGTACTCTCTCCTGCTCCTACCCGCGACATGACAGTGGGCGTGCTGCTGATGAGGTCAATCAGCAGCTGAGTGTTATACAGGAGTGGGGTACACGTTGGCAGGTGAACTTTGCTCCGGAGAAGACACAGGCAATGGTGGTTTCTCGGTCCCCCGCTGCCGGGCCAGCAGTGGAAGGGAGGCTGCGGTTTGGTGGCGTTCCTCTCCCACTCCAGGAAGCCGTCAAGGTTCTGGGAGTAGAGGTGGACCGAGAGCTAAGGTTTGACGGCCACATCAAACACATTGCAAAAAAGGCCTCTCACAGGGTCTCTGCCCTGCGAAGGGTAGCCAGATTCCTCGACAGGGGAGGGAAGCTCTTGCTCTATAAGGCCTAGATACGGCCTTACTTAGAGTACGCCGCCCTCTCCTGGATGTCGTGTGCAGCCTCGCACACTCGGAGGCTGGACAGCATCCAGCGTCGAGCCCTGCGACTGGTGGATGCTGCAAACCCCCCAGACCCCCCAGCCCTGTTCGAGCCGGTGAGTCCTCTCGACTCACTGGAACACCGCAGGGATGTCGCGGCTCTTGTGGTATTCCACAAGGCACAGGGAGTGCCACACCTGGCTGGGTTACGACAGCCTCCGAGAGTCGCCACGCGAAGCACGAGAACGGTGCTTACCAGTGGTGATGCAGTGGAGGTGCTGCGTTCCCGTGCCAGCCAGCACCAACGCACCTTTGTGGGCCGCGTCTCCAGGATGTGGAACATTTTCACGGCCGCTGTCCCTCACATCCAGGAGATGAACACACAAAGTGTAAAGTTGGCGGCCAATCGGTGGAGACTGTTGAAGCCCACCCCGCTGAGGCTAGTGATACTGTGACACTAGTGACAGCAACAGTGCCTCAACAAACACTTTAGTGATGCATAAATGTATATAATGTTAGTTTTTAGGTCTTTATATTTATGTGTAAATTGCCCTTAAGATAGGTAGCACACGACAGTGCACCTTTGGGCTTTAGTTATATGTATGTTTAAAAAAAAAAAAAAAAAAGATATAGATGTATGAACTCGGTATGTTCGAATCCTGCCCGGTGCCAAAATATTTTGGCAATCGTCGAATTGTCTAAGATCACCCACATGCTACCCGTTAACCATATAATAAAGTGGATCTATAGCTGTAAAGTCTCTCTCTCGTCTCTCTCTCTCTCTCTCTCCCCGAACAATCATAATAGGTCATGTCACACCTCAGTGTGACATTTTTTTTTTCTTTCTCTCTCTCTCCTCTCTCTCTCTTCTCTCTCTCTCTCTCTCCTCTCTCTCTCTCTCCTCTCTCTCTCTCTCTCTCTCTCTCTCTCTCTCTCTCTCTCTTTCTCTTTCTCCACGTTTTGGGTACTATCTGACTCTATGACCATTTGGAAGTGGGTCCCAATTGTCTCGTGGCCTAGATGGTTTGGTTTTGCATATAGGAAGTAATAACGATCAAATTAACTACTCAATGGACGGACATGAACTTTCCAATATTACCGAAGAAAAAGACTTGGGGGTTATTATAAGCAACGACCTCAAGCCCAGTAAACATTGTTCAGAAGTTGTTAGGAGGGCTAATAAATTAACTGGTTTCATAGGAAGAACTTTCGAATATAAGTCTGAAAAAGTCATTCTTAAACTTTTCAATGCGATCGTACGTCCTCATCTTGAATATTGCGTTCAATTTTGGTCACCCTACTATAGAAATGATATAATCAAACTGGAGAGAGTACAAAGAAAAGTTACTAAAATTATTCCACGCTTGCGAAACAAGTCATACGAAGAGCGATTGAAGGAACTTAACTTGTTCAGTTTGTCAAAACGTAGAATGCAAGGAGACTTAATAGAATTGCTTAAAATGTTCCATGGCTTCGATAATGTTAACATAAACGACTATTTGAATATTGATTGGACAAGCACTACTCGTAGTAATGGATACAAGATCATAGGTAAGCGATTTCGGTCACATGAAGCGAAGCACTTTTTCTTTAATAGAGTTGTTAATATATGGAACTCTCTTCCAGCATAAGTAGTTAATAGTAACACGGTTGAGGCGTTTAAGAACAAACTAGATAAATACTTAGCATCAACTGCCCAACTCGATTACTTCGGCCCTACGTAAACTCTTTTTTTTTTTATGAGCGTTAGCTTTAGTTTAGAGTATGTCTCTCCTTCAATCTTTCCTATAAAATTCCATGGCAGTTTTTTCTATACTGCATGGTGATTTTTCTCACTTTTTTCCTGCTGGCCTCGGCCGGAGGGAGAGGTGGGTGGGGAGGAGCTTTCAACTTTACTATTCTTTTACCTCTAACACGTAGAAACTATAGTGGTATAAAGTAGTCACACAGACAGCCTCGTTTGGCCCAGTAGGGCTGTTGCTGTCTGTTCTTCCTTTGTATTCCTTTGTATTCTCCTTCTCCTCTTCTTCCACCTTCTCCTTTACTTGAGTATGCTAACGTAAACTTACACTATTGGATATAAAAGACTTAGTTTGATGTCAACTGGCAAATGTACTTGTGTATGTTTCTATTGTTTATATATCACTAATCGGTTTACATTAACTTGCTTGATAGTAGCATTAGGAATATTATTATTGTGTTTGCATAGTATTGATATCTATTGCATTATAGTTTTGTCGGTTCTTGGCAATAAAGGCAAAACAAAACGTTCCTCTGAGTGTGATTGCATCTGGTTTGTGATACACTAGACTTGCTTCTTCTACGTTGTGGTGTGGATATGTCTGGGAAGTATCTACGTATCTCTATGGCTTAAATCTTAACTCAACAACTATCTAGAAATTAAAAACCCCAAGCATCTTGTAAACAATTACTTTTCGACACATAATAAGTCTGTAAGGAGTATATGAAACACTGACGGTCCCTAAAACGTGTCATAATACAAACTCTACACGTGAAATTTCCTTCCGCACTTTTTTCGGTGTTCGTTCGATCTCTCAGTGCAAGCAAAGACATTCTACAACGTTGTAGAGTGTCCTTGGTGCAAGTCCCGGTGTTACGGCACAGAAGAGCCGCCGTGCCGGTTGATCCAGCGCATGCGCATAATTTGGCGTTTTTAAATCTAACCCAACCTTACCTTACCTAACCTACTTAACCTAACCTAACCTAATTTACCTAATATAAAATAACTTAAAATACCGCCCTAGAGCGTGATATTTAGTTGGAGTAACGGCCCGCGTAATCACCTGCCCAAGCTTGACCCCATTACCGCTGCATAATATTCACAACTCATCATAGAGAGGAGAGAACCCGATACTGGCCGACAAGGATGTTGATAGAAGGATAAGGGAGTAGGAGGAGTAGGCGCGGATAAGAATAAATTGACGGCTTTGAAGTATGAAAAGCCTATTTTTGGGTCCACGACATAGCTAGTGCACTAGCTAATAGACAGGATCTATCGCCACCCAGGGTAATCCCTGGGTAATCCGGGCAACCTTATCCCACATCTGGTGAAAACCAGACTGCACTAGAAAGCTGCAACATTGCAGAAAAAATACTAACTACTAAGAAGAAGAACACGTCTGGCAGTCACGCACCGGCACCAGCCACACCCAGCAGACGCCAGACAATCATACCCATTCCAAGAAGCTCCCCCGGGGAGAGGGGCCGAAAACTTGGTGGGGAAGGAAGGGTGGGAGGCCGAAGGCCGTGCACTAGCTATGTCGTGGACCCAAAAATAGGCTTTTCATACTTCAAAGCCGTCATTTTAGGTCCCCTTATAGCTAGTGCACTAGCTACCTGCCACTTGGAGACGGGGCAAGAAGCCCCCAACCCCCGAGGGGAGAAGGAAAGCAACTGCTCAAGAAAACAAAAGGGAACTGAACCGACAGAAGGAGACGAAACCCGGGAGTGCCGGACCGAAACTGGTCGCCCAGGAGGTACTGGAGGACGTTCACCAGGGACCAGAAGGGGACAGGACGACGGGGGGGAATCAGGACGAAAACCCCCCCACTTCAGTAGGGCCACCGAACGGCGGTCCAGGACGAATACCCGGCCGTATTCGCCCAGCCAGCGACGCCAGGCGAGCGGAGAAAGAGGCAGAGGTCCACCACCTGTCAGGAAGGAGAGGAAATCCAGGACTACTGACCCCGAAACGCGACGAAGATCTGACCGATTGAGGAAAGACAGAAAGGCTGCCCAGAGGGACCCGGACAGCCTAGCAGATGATGAGCGGAGAGAAACACCAGACGGGTAGCGGTAAGGTGGAAGGAATTCCGGCAGAGAGCTCCTCCAGCAGAGCGAGGACCCCCAAAAGTAACAGAGGAGGGACACGAAGTCCACAGAACGGAGAACTAAGGCCGGGCCGGCCAGAGAGGCGCCACCAGAGGGACCCAGCCCCTGTAGAATCGCAGAACATAGCACACTTTCAGGAGGACGCAGGGGCAGGGAGGAGGAAAACAAGTAAACAAGGCGCCACCTGTTCCAGCCAACCAAGAGGGTGTCCGGCCGCCCCCGTAGGGCCCGGTCCAGCCTCGTCAAAAAGAGACAGCTGCTGGGCAGAGCGCCCGGACGCGCGAAGAGGGCCATCTCCGGAAAGACCCACTGCCGGTAGAGAGCCGCAAAGCTCTCCGGACGAAGCGCACCACCAACGCACCCTGAAGGCGAGAGAGTGCGGCGGACCACTCGAACTCCACACCCGGCAGGAACCTGGCAGACAGGCGGAGGGGGACATGGGCCACCAGGACCAAAAAGCGCACCGAAAGGGGCAAAAGAAAGACGGACCCGGAGGTCTCCTGGGTAGCAAAACAGAGGACGGCGACCAAGGTGACCATCCCTAAGTAAAGAACCGTCCCCTGGGGGACCGAAAACGACCGGAGGAAGAGGTAGGGATGTAACTAAGGTGGAGTGTTCATAGCTTTGGTTTAACTGGAATGAAGGATACTCATTTGTCCAGTTCAGGTTAATTTTATTTCACAATTTCTGGAGTATATATACAAATTTCATTTCTCATAAATAATTGTTTTCCAAGGTGTTATGCAAACTCTCGCCAAGACATGCGAGTAACACCAAGGATACTCCTTGGTGTGTACTGCTGATTTTACGTTGTACAGAATTGATATATATTGATAAGCTGATAACAATGCAAACACCTGATAAATATCATAACAATGATTGAAGATTATAAATAGAGTAGTCTCCGTGCTACTCTGGTTCTCTGTATAAACTGGTAGAGAAAACGGAAACATGAAGATTGAAAGGAGTGACTTATTTAGTCGCTACAGTACCCCCCCCCTAGTGACGAGGGAGGAGGAAAGAAATATTGGTTGGTGTTGGTTGACTTTGGTAGAGTTGTGGTGACCAGTTGCTGGCTTGGCAGTGTTGCCGCCGGCTGTGAGTCGCGGGGGTGGCAGTGTTGACGCCATGGCAGTGGTGCCGCCGGCAGTGTTGCGGGCGTGGCAGTGTTACCGCCATGGCAGTGGTGCCGCCGGCAGTAAGTCGCGGGCGAGGCAGTGTTGACGCCATGGCAGTGGTGCCGCCGGCTTGTGTTGCGGGCGTGGCAGTGTTTACCGCCATGGCAGTGGTCCCCGCCGGCAGTAAGTCGCGGGCGAGGCAGTGTTGACGCCATGGCAGTTGGTGCCGCCGGCTTGTGTTGCGGGCGTGGCAGTGTTGCGCCATGGCTGTGGTGCCGCCGGCTTGTGTTGCGGGCGTGGCAGTGTTTGCGCCATGGCAGTGGTGCCGCCGGCTTGTGTTGCGGGCGTGGCAGTGTTAAACCCCATGGCAGTGGTGCCGCCGGCAGTGTTGCGGGCGTGGCAGTGTTACCGCCATGGCAGTGGTGCCGCCCGGCAGTAAGTCCGCGGCGAGGCAGTGTTGACGCCATGGCAGTGGTGCCGCCGGCTTGTGTTGCGGGCGTGGCAGGGTTGCGCCATGGCAGTGGTGCCGCCGGCTTGTGTTGCGGGCGTGGCAGTGTTGCGCCATGGCAGTGGTGCCGCCGGCAGTAAGTCGCGGGCGAGGCAGTGTTGACGCCATGGCAGTGGTGCCGCCGGCTTGTGTTGCGGGCGTGGCAGTGTTGCGCCATGGCAGTGGTGCCGCCGGCAGTGTTGCGGGCGTGGCAGTGTTACCGCCATGGCAGATGTGCAGCCTGGTGATGAGTAATCCACAGGGCTGGTAATCCACAGGGCGATGAGTAATCCACAGGGTGGTGAGTAATCCAAAGGGCGGCGAGCGGCGGCCGTGGAGTGAGTCACGTAACACTGTGGAGTTGAGGGTTGAGTAATCCACAGGGCTTTTTTGAGTATCCATAGGGCGGCGAGTGGCGGCCGTAGAGTGAATCACGTTAACACTGTGGAGTTGAGGGTTGAGTAATCCACAGGGCTTGTTGAGTAATCCATAGGGCGGCGAGTGGCGGCCGTAGAGTGAATCACGTTAACACTGTGGATTTTGAGGGTTGAGTAATCCACAGGCTTGTTGAGTAATCCATAGGGCGGCGAGTGGCGGCCGTAGAGTGAATCACGTTAACACTGTGGAGTTGAGGGTTGAGTAATCCACAGGGCTTGTTGAGTAATCCATAGGGCGGCGAGTGGCGGCCGTAGAGTGAATCACGTTAACACTGTGGAGTTGAGGGTTGAGTAATCCACAGGGCTTGTTGAGTATCCATAGGGCGGCGAGTGGCGGCCGTAGAGTGAATCACGTTAACACTGTGGAGTTGAGGGTTGAGTAATCCACAGGGCTTGTTGAGTAATCCATAGGGCGGCGAGTGGCGGCCGTAGAGTGAATCACGTTAACACTGTGGAGTTGAGGGTTGAGTAATCCGCAGGGCGTGAGTAATCCACAGGGTGGTGAGTAATCCATAGGGCGGCGAGTGGCGGCCGTAGAGTGAATCACGTTAACACTGTGGAGTTGGGGGTTTGAGTAATCCACAGGGCTTGTTGAGTAATCCATAGGGCGGCGAGTGGCGGCCGTAGAGTGAATCACGTTAACACTGTGGAGTTGAGGGTTGAGTAATCCACAGGGCTTGTTGAGTAATCCATAGGGCGGCGAGTGGCGGCCGTAGAGTGAATCACGTTAACACTGTGGAGTTGAGGGTTGAGTAATCCACAGGGCTTGTTGAGTAATCCATAGGGCGGCGAGCGGCGGCCGTGGAGTGAATCACGTTAACACTGTGGGGCTGCGCAGAATGCGCGTGAGGTCGTGCTGAGGGCGCAAGGAGGCGTCAGAGGGTGAAGTGGCTGTGCTGAGTGCACATAGGCCACTGAGGCGTATGAGGAAACAGGGCCCGCGCTAAACACGCATAAGGCCGCTGAGGACGCGGTGAGCCGTCTGGAGGAAGGCAGCGGCCGCGCTAAATGCGCATAAGCCGCAGTGAGGCCTCGGAGGAAGCCGGGCCCGCGCTAAATGCGCATAAGGCCGCTAAGGACGCAGTGAGGCGCCTGGCGGGGTAGTGGCCGCGCTGAATGCGCATAGGCCGCTAAGGACGCAGTAAGGCGTCTGAGGGCAAAAATGCCCTGAGGAAGGCACAGAAGGTGCCGGGGTTGGGTGGGGAACCTGACTAGGTGGCGCTACACGTAACGTGTAATTCTCCCTATCCCGCTGACATCCTAGCAATCACCAGTGAAGCTGGAGGCTAGGAATATACAGCGGGAGCCATGGGACGAATGCTTCCGAAGACGCAGGTCCCACGACTAGGAGAAAGATGCTCTTATATCCAGCAAAACATAGAAATTATATTTCTATGCCGAGATGGACAGCACCAGACTAAGCCACCTAGAAAACCATTAGATTACACTCCGGGTCACCATTTGTAACTAAGGTGGAGTGTTCATAGCTTTGGTTTAACTGGAATGAAGGATACTCATTTGTCCAGTTCAGGTTAATTTTATTTCACAATTTCTGGAGTATATATACAAATTTCATTTCTCATAAATAATTGTTTTCCAAGGTGTTATGCAAACTCTCGCCAAGACATGCGAGTTACACCAAGGATACTCCTTGGTGTGTACTGCTGATTTTACGTTGTACAGAATTGATATATATTGATTAGCTGATAACAATGCAAACACCTGATAAATATCATAACAATGATTGAAGATTATAAATAGAGTAGTCTCCGTGCTACTCTGGTTCTCTGTATAAACTGGTAGAGAAAACGGAAACATGAAGATTGAAAGGAGTGACTTATTTAGTCGCTACAGGGACACCGAGGCCCGGCAGAGGCGGGAAAGAAGCTTGGCTGCCGTCACCACCGAGACGAGACTGTGGCCGAACGGGAGCCCCAATGCACACCCAGCCACGAAAAGCGGTGGGCAAGAGAAAGGAAGGACCAACCCCTTAAATACCAGGAAACACATCCCCTGCGCCGCCGCCACCGCCATGGCCCGGGCCAGCATGCGAGCAGTCCCCGGCCAGGACGGGGCGGTCACCAGCCAAACGGCCAGACACAGGAAGGAAATTAAGGGGCGGGCGACGAAGCGGCGGCAGTCTGAACCAGGGCCGAGGAAGACCACTCTAGCCCACCCCAGCGGTCCAGCCCGACAGCGGATAGGCCACCCGAAACACAGTGAGGAGGTCCAGGAAGGGAGGAACGGGAAACCAGAGCGACCCTAGGTGGCAGCCCAGAGGAAGACAGTATGCCCGGAGCGAAAAGACCGGGACTAGGAGCACTCGAGCCAGGAAGACCCGCACCGGTTATGCCACCCAAACTCCAGAAGGCCACCCTGCCGCAGGCGAACGTGCAGGGACTGCCCTTCCAGACAAAAGGAGCCCCAGCGTACCCTGCGGGGCCCCAACCCGCAACCCCCCGACCGAGAGGGTCTGGGGGCCTGAGGAGACACCAGCCCGACGGCGGGGGAGGGGGGGGACGAGGCGAGACACCGTAGCAGGAAAGGCTCTGACAAGACCCCCGAAGCGAAGGGGCCAATCCTGAGAACCTGGAGTCGAGACATCACCGGCAGGTCACGAAAGGGCTCATGCCGAAGGGCCAAGCGGCCAGCGACGGGCCCGTCGTCGATGAGGGGGACACCGAACGTGGCACACGCGGTCGGCAGCCCCCGAGAGACAGCAGAAAGCGAGGCCAGGGCTGGGACTGGTCACCAAGAGAAAGCCACCTGACCACCCGAGCACCCTCCTGGCGAGAGCCAGGCAGGCAAACGAC
>JACEEZ010021280.1:7500-47500 GCA_016584305.1 Chionoecetes opilio | reverse complement strand
GTCTGGTTTGGCAACACTGTGAGAGAATATGCACACCAGTCTCTACTTAGTGAGCGTCCCAACAGGATGTGCTTGAGGAAGGCTGTCTTACTGTTTGCCTTCGTTGTGGTCGCAGGTAAGGACTAAGGTATCCGCCGCCGCGGCTTATAAGTGTCGTCAGGTAGTAGTCACAAATAGGGTAGTAAATGATTGGAATGGACTCAGTAGACAGGTAGTTAGTGCGGATCAATCGGGAGTTTTAAAAGGATGCTAGATAATTTCATGGATGGAGATGAAAGGTGGAGGTAGGTAGTGTTAAGTATCAGGAACTACCACGTGTAGACCAAGGGAAAACACTGAAGGTAAACAAACGGACGGTACACGTGCAGGAGAGGCGAAGACAGTTTTGTGTGTTATCTCTGAACAGTAAGCAGTGAACCATGTTTAATAGTGACTGGAAGTTGTAACAAGGAGGTGACGAGCAGGGATAGAAAAGCGGTAGGGTTGTGAAAGAGATTGTGACGACTGGTACCATTTCAAAGTGTGTACGGGGGCTGGGGGACGTGTCACAGAAAACCCTCAAAGTGAAGTGCTTAGTGTTCCTGTGCACGAAATGTTTGCACATTTCAAAGAAAGAGTGGAAAACAAAGAAAGAACCGGTAGCAAGAACAGCCGGGGATGAGGATGAAAATACCTCACAAGCGATGGAAGAAGTGGACAGTGATTCAGAGGAAGAACAACAGGAAACAGAAAATGAAGAAGAAAAAGAAGAAAAAAATAATGAAGACCAGAAGCATTCGTACGCAAAACGGAAAGAAACTGTGAGAAAGGTGTGAAGAAAAGCCAGCAAGTAGATGAAGCAGCGGTAGCAACGAGGTGAAAATTAACCAGAAACAACAGAAGAAGAGGAAGAGACCCAAGCTCAAGAAAACAGCCGCGGTGCATAGAAACTTGGATGGTACGTAGCGCCACGCAGTGATACATATCAGCTGCCGAACATAGCAACTGGAACATAGCAGCGTGGTAAAGGAAAGGCCGACCAGTGAGGGAGGAGGAAGGCAGCGGTAGAGCTCGGAAAACAACCAAGGAAAGGAGGCAGCAGCAGAAACAGCAGCAGTAGCAGCAGTGGTAAGACAAAGACACCAGTGAGGGAGGGGAGGCAGACCGGTAGAGGCCAGGAGAAAACAACCAGGAAAGGAAGCAGCAACAGCAGCGGTTAGGGAAAAGGCTATCAGTGAGGAAGAAGGAGGCAGCGTATAGCCAGGAAAAAAGACTAATTAAAGGAAGCAGCAGCAGCAGTGGGAAGGAAGGATATCAGTGGAGGCAGAAGGCGGCCAGGACGAGTCTGGCCAGAAGTATGCAGCTGGGTGTAGTAGGAACACAGACTGGAAAAAAGTAAGAAACCGACACAAAGATGAGTCACAGGCAAGGAAAGCTGCAGCGTCCGGTTTGTGGCTGTTCGGCGACAGTACCTGAAAGGAGTGGGAAGGATTCCACTTCTTGACATCAGGAATACTATATGATCATGACAGACGGAAGGTGGCGCTAGAAATTGATATGAGTCCGGCTGGTGGTGAGGAGCACCTGGGAATGAAACCCGACGACTTGGTGGGGTGGTGGAAGGCGTGGAAACGAACTGATGAAGTGGGCGAGTTTGAGACTTTGAGGCATGTAAGAGAAATTGTGCCGCGTGCCAGACAAGAGGTGGTGAAAATGTGCTCGTATGTCGATACGAGGATACTAGCAAAAGAAGGAAGAAAAAAAAAGGAAAAAAGAACAAAGTACGACAAGAAAAGGAGTGGCTGTAACGCAGAGTGCCCTAGTAAGACGAGGAGTGGAGATGTGAAGGCCTGCACTGTGGAGAGCAGATGAGCTGGAGATGAAGTTTTGGGCGAGGGACGGAGTGCACCTGTCCCTACTGGGGAAGAGATGGACCGGCTTGGGAACGTCGTGGAGTGGCGCAGTACAGGGAGAAGAAGAAAAGAAGCGCTAGAGGACCGGAGGACAGACGCTATTTGCCCTTCCTGAACACCCGAGGATGGAATGAAAGGGAAGTGGAGAATCTTGTTGGCACTAGTCGAATTATATTGATATTGGAGTAAAGGAGAAACAAGATGGCATGATCAGATTAAAATGGCAGGAAGGTGGTGGTTTAGGCATAGATAGGAAGAAAAACCCAGGTGAGAAGAAGGGAGGCGGTGTTGGGGTTTCTTGTGAGGGAAGAAGGCAGGAAAGGAGATATCAGAGGTACACCTGCAGAACGAAACAGTGAATAAGCTAAGGATACAACAAGGGAAACGAATCACAGTCAGGATCACAGATGGAAGGAAGAATGGTGGGTGACAGTGGCGTACTGGGTGTTGAAGGTGTTGTAAACCGGGCAGAAAACAGAAAATTTATGATCACTAATGGAAATAGCAGGAGAGTTTGGAAAAAGAAAATGGATACTGATGGGAGATTTCGATGGGCACATAGGTCTAAATAGTGCCCATAAACATCAATGGACAGATTGCTTTTGGATTTTTACAGAAAAGGCCAATCTAAATTAAGAATTGGGGTTTAGAAGTCCAGTGAACGTGGAGAGATAGAGGAGCAGAATCAGCAATAAGATTTCATAATAGTAAACACAGAAATAGAGAAAAGTAAGTGCACGATAGGAAGACGAGGAGATAGATATTTCGGACCACATCATGATAAGAGTGTCGTGTGGAAAGATAGGTCGAAAGTGCAATTGCGAAGACAGAATGGAGGATACTAGATGCTGACTGGGAAGAAGTAGAGCCAAAAACTTGATGAGAAGTTGAGTAGAGAAACTGAAAGGGTAATAGAACTATGGAAGCGTGGGAGCAGACGTTAAAACGGTGACGTTAAACGGTAATGATGCAGGAGGCAAAAACATACTATAGGATGAGAATACAAGACAGGAGGAACAACTGACCTAAAAGGATTGTGGGATAAGAGGTAGAACAAGCATTAAAGAAACAGGAAAAATGAAAAAAAAGGCGAGAAATTAAGGAAATGATAGAAAAAGAAGGAGAACAATATGACAAGAATGGGGAGAGCATGGGCTCAATATAAGAATGCGAAAAAAGTAAGCAACAAATATTCATTAGTAAAAAGATAGCTACATGGGAGGACAGCAGGCAAAGAACTAAACAGTTTACGCCCGAGAGAGAGGGAAAGGAAGGAATGGAAGAGATTAAGAAGAAACCTCGGTGGACGAGAGCATTGAATACCAGACAAAGTTAAACTGAAACAGAGAGAAAGAGATACTGAGAATGAGGATGAATAAATCATAATAGAAGGTATGGAGTAAAGTATTAGAAAGAACATGGAAGTAGAGTGAATTGAAACATTATGATTTACAGTGACAGAGAGAATGGAGGAAACAGTAATTGAGCTTAGTGAGGTAGAAAAGGTACTGAAAAGCTTGAAGAACGGGCAAAGCTGGGGCAGGGACGATTGGCTCTATGGGGAGTTTGTTAAATATTGGAGGAGAAAATTTAAAACAGGCAATATATAACATATTGACACAGTGCTGGAGCAAGGCGGCGTACCGACAGACCTGGAAAAAGAGCATAGTGACCCTTAATTCACAAAGGGAGGAGGAAAAGAGAATGGATTGACATGCCAATTATAGCCCATAGCGTTATGAACATACTAGCCAAGGTTTTTTTGGAATGATTATTAATGGAATTGGAAATTTGTGGATAGAGGAAAACAAGATGTTTAGGAGAGGAGCAAAGTGGGGTTTAGGAAAGGCGGTGGACTGGAAAATATATTTACACTAAAAGCAATTATTGAAAGAAACAAGCACAGAAGAAAGAGCTTTACACTTAGTTTTTATAGATATTGAAAAGGCTTACGAACACGTCAATAGAGGAAAGTTAATAAGATTACTGAGACACTTGGAGTAGATAAAAAGGTGGTGGACGTAATAAACACATGTATGAAGGGAACAAGTGAACTACCCTAGGTGACATAACAACTGGCTGGATGGAAAATAATATAGGAGTTAGACAAGGATGTGTCCATGTCCCCAACAATTATTTAACCTGTATTTAGAGGAACTGATCGTGAGAATCCGGAAATCAAGTAAAGGAGTAAACAATTGGAGGAGAAAAGTTAGGATGCCTGGCCTATGCTGATGATGTGAGTATGATGGCAGAAAGTAAGGATGAAATGAGGAATTTTACACATAAAAACACATACGGAAATGGAATGTGCCTTGAAGTTTTAAGTGAAAGGAAATGTAAAGTCATGGAGTTTTAACAGTGAAGATAGGAGTCAGTGGGTTGCTTCAGAATAATGTCCTGACGTTAAGTAAGAAAAGTATTATATACCTAGGATGGATTAAACAGGAAGGGATAGCCGGTGAAAAGCAGAGGAACTTAATGAAGCAGGCAAGGAGGATAACAGGCATGATTTATAAATGGTGGTAACAGAGTCCATTAATAAATAGGAGGTAGGCAGGAGTTTTATGGAAGGGGTTGGCTGTACCCCAATTGCTGTAATTGGTCAGAAGTGACTCAGTAAAGGGAGGAGACATCATGCACTTGTTAAAAGACTCCGAACATAGTAGGCCAGATGGGGACTAGGAGCTTTAGTGAGCACATGCCGTAAGAGGCCATAAGGGGAAGCTGGGATGGAGCACCTTCAGGGAAAGGAAAATGGTGTTCCACAAGAAATTTGAAAGACTTTAGTGATGATAGATGGGCAAGAAAATAATCCCAGGAAAATAGATTAAGTTCCACCTGGAAGAAGGAGACTAGAGATATGGAAAAAGGAGAGAACTGTGGGATAGTAGGAATGGAACAGGATGGAGATAAATATATCAACAAAGAACATGAGAGTAATGGGCTAGTTAAATGGCAGGAAGGAATGGCCAGGAAATCCACCTTGCAGGTGGTACAGGGTGGAAACAGACAACCAGAGGGGTGACCTGGCATGTAAGAGACTGGGGTGTAGTTACTCTAAAAGCAAGAACAGCACCCTTGGAAGTCAACTGAAGGAACAGGGAACTGGAGAACCAGATTGTAGCTGCAGGCTAGGAGAGAAGAAACGTAGAACATGTCATTGTGGAATGCAACAGTAATTAGGAAGTCAGAGGGAAAAGCTTATAGCATCAATAGTAATAGTCCTAGCAGAGAGGAGTGGGACAGGAGACTAGAGCGAAAGACGGGGCCCCTGTGTACGAGTGTTAGGACCTGTTGGGGACAGAAGGCACTGAAAATATTGTAAACCTCACCAAAGTGTTCCTAACGCAGTGTTTGGGCGATCAAACACAAAATAGACAATGAATTAGGATGATAATCAAAGGATTTTGAAAACTGATCAAAATTTCTTTGTGCCCAGTGAAAATAAACAGGGGTAAGAGTTAATGTTTAACGAAGGAGACGAAGTGGAAGAGACCTATGAAGGGATTTACTAAGCGACTAAGGTCCACAAGAAAGAAGAAGATCTCACGGCCTCATGTAGCTTCCTTATGTTCTATGAGCGTCTGCTCTGCGTCTACGGTTATCATAGCGCTAAACCTTGTCTCTACATGTCCGATAAATACAAATCGTGTAACTTCCAGTATATTGATCTTAAAAGCACAGTTAGGACTGTAAATGGTTGGTGTTTATCTTTTCCAGTTATATTGCAAGTGGTAGTAATGTAGGTATAATGTCTCGCAGACATAATGGTTAGAAAATGATAAATTAAGAGTGAATTTTGATCATGTTTAAGTGGAGAGAGATACAGACAGGTGCGAGGCCGGCCGCTCCTTCGACACTCAGCGGTAAATAACACGATGTAAAGTTATATGTGCTTCAGCCAGCCACGGATCCTGTGAAGGCTGCCTTGAAAACGCACCCCATCAAGACTCGCGGCGCAGGTGAAAGGGGCCGATACAGAGGTGGGGAAGAAAGGGGCGGGGGAAGGGGGAAGGATGAGACTTTCCTGCTCAAGGTCAATAGTCTGCCGAGAATTGTGTTTTTCATTGTTTCTTAGTCCCGAAGGTGTGGTGGGAAGTGAACAAGCGCTGCAATGAACACCAGGGTTATTGCTTGCTAGCGAGGCAGATTAGACCACTTACCTTCCCGTCACGTCTGTATTCTCGACAACCTTCGCAAGTACGAAATAATGTTTTACCAGGTCTGCCTCATTCCTCTTCTTTTTCTTCATTGGTTTTTTTACATTAGCCTCTCTCTCTCTCTCTCTCTCTCTCGTATGGTCAGTGGCAAAGTCGTCTTATGTACAATGCCTGCGTCTGGGAGAGCGGGATGGACGTGACGTCCAGTAGCAGGCCTGCTCCACAAGTCAAGTAGGAAGCCGAGCTTTCAGCGAGTGGAGGAATGTACGGGCGTACGGCTCTCACTTGCACCCACCTTTTCACCACTGTTAAATCTTCGCCTTTAATATTTTGCTCAAAAACCTTTATACATGGAGAATTCAAATATAAGCTTAATTTTAATTCGCTTTCCTGATAATATATAATCGTATCCCCCCCCCCACGTGAATATATTTAGTTTTACTGATAAATGAATTGGCAGCAATGCATAAATTAGCGTTAACTAAATACATAACATCATGAAATCGGGTAATTTCCTATCTAAAATATGTTTATCAGTATAAAAGATATACTATTATCTTTGGAAATGTTTGTTTCTATAATATTATATCAAAAAAAACCCGTAAAAAAACTAAAGAAATGCCTTATGAGACTCCTCAAGAAATTGCATGAACTTCGAACTCTTCGCCATTTATATTTTGCTCAAAAACATTTTTACATGGAGAATATCAATAGAAGCGGAATTTAATTTTAGCTTTCCATTGTTCTATTTTGTTTTTCTGATAAATGAATTTACACATACATACATTAGCGTTAACTAATAAATAACAGCATCAATCGGGAAAAATTACCCGATTCATATCTTTTTTAGTTTCGTTAACGCTAATTTTATGTGGTATGGTTTCTAATGTCATTTATCAGAAAACACATATAGCAATGGAAAGCTAATTAAATTCCGCTTCTATTGAATATTCTCCATGTAAATGTTTTTTGACAAAAATATTAAATGGCGAAGAGTTAAAGTCTGCATATTTCTTGAGAGTCTCATAATGGCAGTTTCTTTAGTCTGTTTTAACGGTTTTTTTGATATTTATAGAACAAACTTTCCGAGATAACAATATATCTTTTATACTGATAAACATAAGATTAGGTACGAAATTCCCGATTTCTGATGTTAATATTAGTTAACGCTAATTTATGCATGCTGCTAATTCATTTATCAGAAAACAAAAATATAGCAATGTGGAAAGCTAACTAAATTCCGCTTCTCTTGATTGTTCTCCATGTAAAATGTTTTCAGAAAAATTAAATGGCGAAATTTTAAAAGTTCAGGGCCCTATTTTTTAAAGGTCTCATAATGGCTTTTTTTTAGTTTTTTAAAACGGGTTTTTTTTTTGAAAATATTACAAAACAAACATTTCCGAAGAAAATAAATATCTTTTATACTGAAAACATTTTAATTTAAAAGGTAGGTCCCTTTGCCCATCTCGGTGGCCTCGACAGACTCCGCCCGTGACTTTTCCTCAATCTCGGCGCAGGCTTTTACATACATCGGTTTTGGGCGGGGTTTGGGGGGTGTCTTTAAAACCCCGGGGAAACCCCCCTCCATCCCCCAACCCCCCCCCCAAACTCCCTACCTTCATTTCGGCCCAAGATGGGAGTGAATCAGGTAGTGTCCCAGTCCTATCACCCTTTTCCCTCTTTTCGGGCCTTCCTTCCCAAGCCGCCCTGGAGTCACAGCCCCCCAACCCAAAACCCATCTCCCTCCCCTCTTTTTCCCCCAAAAGGCTTCGTATCTCCCCTCCCCCCTTTCCTACCCCAAGTTTTCGATCTCCCTCCCTCCCTTCACCCAGCTTCGTAGGGAGCCCCACATTTCTCACGTCACAGCCCCAAACCCAAATCGTCCCGATAATTTTTTTTTCCTTTAATGATGAGGAAAAAAGGCCAAGAGAGTTATTAAATGTAGATGTCGTAGATGTCTTATTCCCTTGGTCTTAATAAGGATAATGGTTGAAAATTTGGGGGAGGGTTTTCCTAATTTTGGGAAACGTAATGGTGAAACTGTGCCTGAGTTGTAATTTTATAACACATTTTTCACCCCCACACATTACCTTGTCGAATTATAGCCCATCCTACGTGTACTTTTCCCGCTATCGGGGGGTTGTAAGGTTTGGCAAAAATAACTTTAAAGAAAGTTTCTCGCTCTACTAAAAAATCGGCCATCACCTGAGAGCCTAAAGTTTTTCCAATATTCTTTTATGAAAAATGTTGAAATCTTCCCTTTTTTAACAAGTGAACCGCATTTTTCAACCATACCTCCTCACCCTTCATCGTCTTAATTAAGTTATAAAAACCTTTTTCCAGTGGTCTAGGTTTTACTTTGTGTCTCTTTTTTCTTTAAAATTTTCCCCCAAAAACACGAGACGGAGGGGCTTGTTCCCTGTTTTGTTCAGGGGCCAGCGCCATCATTTTCCCCGGCCCCAAAGCGGGACCTTTGCCGAGGGGGGACGACTGCGCCAAAACCAACCCCCGGGGGCGAGGGGGACTGTGGTTCGACCCTGCCAACCGGCAGATTTTGGGTTAAAACCGGCAAGTGTGGATTAAGAACCCCCCGTTTTCCTGGTGTGCTGCGGTAAAACCTTGGGTAAGTGTGACGGGGGTAAATAATACACGACTTCTGTTTAAACCATTACGGGAACGACACTGTTTTAAAAGTTCTTAGTACAGGGATACCTTCCCAAACTCGACTTCGTACTTTCCCTGTAGCCTAAAAAACCTTACTTTTTAAGGGAAAAGGGCTGTCATTTGTCTTCCTAAAGCCCTATGTTTTGATACTAAAATATTTTCTGGATTTGACTTGTATTGGGGGATCAGGGGTGCGATACTTATCCAACTTTTGGGGTCCCTCCCCGGGAAAAGTAAGGAAAGGCCCTTTCCGGGCCAAAGGGTTCCGCTAACACCTCGTCTCTCCTGTACGGGTGTCGCCCCCCACCCCGTCAGGGGCATAGCACCGCCCCCACCAAAAATTCCGGGGAGTTTAACCGAACCAACAGTCGCAGTGAATAAATGAAAAAAAAAATTCGTCTAAAATTTTAAAACCATAAAGATGTAAACACAAAATCATTTTTCTTTCAAAATGTGGAAAAAATATAAAAAATTTCCTCAAATTAAACCTTTAGCTACTTAGTTTGGTGGAAAAGATAAAATGTAGAATTTGAAAAATTATACCCCCTTTAAAATTCCCAAACAACGAGAAAAATAACTTTGGCGAACGGGACAGAGGTTGTAGGGGCCCGGTCGCCTTAGGAGGTGTCGGGGCTGAGGGGGCCCGATAAAAACGCATGGCCTTGGGGGGTAAGAAAAAAAAATTTTATTGGAAATTTTAAATATTAGACTCGGACTTAAATGCGGGAAACCAAAACAAAAAGTGTTTTTTTGTCGTACGGGGTTTGGTTGGTGAGGGGCGGGGCGGGGGACATCACAGGGTTTTCCCTGGGGGGCATTGTTGATAAAACGAGCCGGGTTTCCTGTCTCCCCTCCACTGCTTTTTTCCCCAAAGTGAGGGGACGAACACGGACCCATTAAATTTTGGCAAAATTTCAGAAACAAAAGCCCCCACACGGGCGCGAAAAACCCCCCAAACCACCACCATGTTTTGGGGGCCTTTTTTTTAAAGGGTGGGGTTTTTGGGGAGGCCACACGTAATTTTTACGGCTTGACGTAAGTTTGTTTTGGAGATATTACACTCCCAAACCATCCAAACTGTTGTGTTGGGGAACAGGAACGGTTCTTAAACTCCTCGGGGGAACAGATTTGCGGCCCAACAGCGGGTCGGGGGGTTTTTCCCTTGGAAAAGGGGCCCGGGTTTAATGATATTTCCCCTTAGGCGCAAAAAACCATCTCCGCACATATATCGTCCCGTATGGTGGGAAAACCAATTTTAAGCTCTCTGAAAAGGCCAGCTTTTTTTGCTCCCCCCAAAAAGGATGCAATAAAATTCCAAAATCGCAAAAAAATTAAATCAAAACCCAAAAAAATTTTTCCCAAGTACAAATTTATTTTCTGTTTCACATGCTTCTTTTATTACCGCGGGAAAAGCGACCCCTTTGGGGTAAAACATCACTGACCATGGGGGCCCCGTCTGCTAGCGTGAAAGGGGGTTTTGGGGAAACCTGGGGGGAATTTGCAGACATTGATTCGGATTTTTTTTAAAAAACGGTTTACTAAATGAAAAAAGTGACAGCATATTTTTTGAATTTCGAAAATTTGGCTATTTTTTAGACCGCTTAAATCGGAATGAGGAAATATTCGGGACGATTACTTTAAGGTGAAAAAACAGGGAGACAAAGGCTGACTCTAGGTTAAACCCAAAAAAAGTGACGTTTAGGGGGAAGGGGACAGCGAAGCGGGGAGGGGAACCCAACTGTCTAGATGTCCCCCCCTATATAAAATTTATGTTTTTCCATTCAAAACGCCGTGCCCTCAATTTGCCCGGGGACACAAATGGTGCGTCCACACTGGCAACAAAAATTTGGAAACACAAAAATAAAACATGTAGGAAAAACAGAAAAAAATTGTGGGTCGGGAATGATTAAATGTTGTAGACTTTTGGTACGGGATGTTTGGGTGATATGTTGGTGCCCCCCGGGTGTGGACGATTTAAATGGGGGGAAAAAAATCTGGGGGCAAAACAAAACACACCACCAGCGACGGCACCCTGGTTCCTTTTTTGTTGTCCTACTTTAGGAAAAAAACCAGGAGTGGACGAGGGAACGACGGTAAAAATTAAAATCGATTGATACCGGGACACACTTTTGTTTGGGGGAACCCCTTTTTCCAACCCATACCAAAATATAAACCCAAGATTAAAGGGGGCCGTCTCCCCAACGCCGACCGCATGACATCCAGTTTTGGAGGGCCTTTCACAAAGTCTCCGTTTGTTGCCAACATTTCCCAAACATTGAAACCCTCATGTCTCTTCCCATTGTCTCTAACATGTCCCCCAAAGTCGGCTGTTTTTTTTTTTCCCACCCGTTTTTTTTCAATTTGGGCCCTGTAAAAAATTTCCCAAAGTGGGGACGCCCCAAAAAAGGGGTCACGGGTTTTCCCATGCCCGGCCTAAGGGGGTTGGGTTGCTTTTAAAAAAGAGAGGTGACCCATGCCACCTTTCCTAAAACCCCTTTGCAGGAAGCCCGAGTGGTGCGCCTTGGTGAACAAAACTACAAAGGAACAAACGAGGGTTTCGGTCACCGGGATTTGGGGTTTTGACGAAGAGGGTTTGCCCCAAAACCCTGGTTAAAAAACCCACCCCGAGGCCTACCACGCCTGGCCCTTCTTGGGCTGGCTTCGGGGGGGCCCCCCCCCCCCTCCCGTGTGTGTGTGTGTGTGTGTTTGTGTGTGTGTGTTTGGACGTTGTGCGTGTGTGTGTTTCATCTAGTTGAAATTCATCTATTTATTTTTTTTAAACGGGGCCAGAGCAACGCTCGTTTTCCCCCGCCCTCCATATCAAAAACAAATTACATTCACCCTTATGTTTTAGTTTTGGTCGAAGCCAGCCCCCGGGAGGCGGGTCACAAACCCCCGGGGCTAACCCCGGCACCCATTCGCTGCTGGGTTTGGAAAAGGGGGTCGGGTTTTCAGGGAAAAAGCCCCTTTTTTTCCGCTTTCCCCCCGGGGGGCGGCCCGGGGGCCTCTCCCCTTTGAACCGAGCTGCTAACCCCCACACACAGTACCCCCGTGTGTGTGTGGTGGGTGGGTGTGTGTGTGTGGTGTGTGTGTTGTGTGTGTTGTGTGGTGTGTTTCTGGGTCCGACACGCTTGAGAAAGCGAGAGAAAGAGGAAAAGAAAATAACGGTCAGGCCCGGGCGTCCACGCAGAAATATCGACTGGCAAAAACGCCACCGGAGACATATTTCCGCTCTCGGAAAAAATAAAGTTGGGATGGGGGTACTCTAGCCCCAAACACCGTTGTCCACCCTTGGGGACGTCACCAAAGGGGGGGGGGAGCTTAAGGGGATCCCCTGGGTTTTTTTAAACTGGTTTATTTCACAATTCCAAATTTTTCTTGGTTAAAAATGTAAGGGAAATTTTAGTTGGTTAGGTTACCTACGCTAGGAAAAAAGTTTTAAAATTTTGTCATCTTAAAAAAAACATACAGTTATACCCCCGCAACACTGCGCTCCCCCCCCGGGAAAAAGTCACGAGTTTAAAAAAGATTTTATTTTTTTGGCCCCAGAAAACTCCCCATATCAAAATACTATTTCCCGAGAACGGGGAAAACCCCCCAGGGGCGGGGGGGCAATTCTGCTAGTTTTATTAAAAACCCAAGTAGAAAATGCCCTTTAGGGTACCCCGAAACATAAAAAGGGAAAATTTACTTTTTGGGGGGGGTTTTGTAGATCCCAAAAATGTCAAGAAAAAGGGAAACAAGGGTAGGGGTGGAAAATGGGGAAAAATTGGCCCAAAGAAAAACAAGGTGGCAAAGATGCCCTTTGGGCATGGGGAAAAATTTGGAAAGGAAAGAAAATAGGGGGTCACTCAAAATTTGTCCTTTTTTCCGACTGAAAACCACTCGTTGGGAGGACAAAATTTTAGTGACACCTTTTTTCTTTCCCTTTCCCCAAAACTTTTTTCAGGGCCAAAGGCATCTTTGCCACCTTGTTTCTATTCTTTTTGGGAATCTTTTTCCCCTGTCCACACTAGCCTTGTTTTCCCTTCTTCTTGACACTTCTTGATCTACAAAAAAAACCCCCCCCCCAAAAGTCATCTTCCCCTTTTTCCCTGTCTTCAGTGCACCTGAAGGGATTTTTACTTGTTTTTTCTCCTTTTCCATGTGGAAAGTTTGAAACCGGGGGGTTTTTGTTTCCCAAAATAAGCGGTTCCGCACACAACCAGATTGGGGGTCCTCCATCCCCAAAATTTTAAAAAATCGTTTTCGATATTGGAATTGAGAAATCGAATAAAATACGATCTTGGGCCCCTCTGGAGCAGAAAAGAGAGCTTTCGAATGAGCTATAAAAACGGCCCCCGGCGACCCCCCCACAGCGTTTTGTTTAAGAAACGGGGGCAAATTTTTTCCAGGGTTTTTTCCTCTCTACTGAGTCCCTCTTTGGGGGAGGGGTTTTTTGCCCGATAACACTTAAAGGGAATTTGGAAAAGGTTTAACTGCAAAAAATTTTGGGCCATAACTCGCAGGGCCGCAGCCCCACAACACACATAACACCCAAAAACACACACACTCACAAACAGACACACACCTTTTCAGATGAACCCTTTTTTTATGTTTTGGCCCTTGGGGTTTTTCAACCCCGTGTGCCTCCCTTTTGGGGCCCCGGAGAGCCAGGTGGACATCACGGGCCCATAAAAGTGGGCGCCCCACTGGCTAAAGGCCCACACAAATTTGGTACATACAAAGGGGCCCAAACTTTTTCCCGTACAGCTTGACGATGGAAATTATTGTGCTTGTAAAAGGGGCCCCTGCAAGATAAAGGAAGGGTAAAATTTAATTTCTAAAGATAATTTTAATTTACCCCAAAGCTTTCTATTAGGTGGGGGTACCCCCCTCCTACCTGCAGGGGGTGAACATGACAGCGTTCTCGTTTGGCCGGGGGTGACACCAGCTACTCCAACTTGCCCCACTACGCGGGAAAACCCGGGCAGGGCAAACGGGGAAGGGGAAACCCTTTTTGCAACCCCTGACGGGGCGGGACGCTTGCCAGGTAATTGCCAAGGGTACACTCACGGCACCAGGACTCACTGATTGCCCAATTCTTTTCAAGTGTATCATTGTTTCCATAAAAGGAAAAAACAGGAGGCGGCCCACCGGGTTGACCTGAACATTGTTTGGCGGAGTTGGTCACAATTTAAGGGGAAAACACATGGGGGGGAGGGCAGGGGTTGGGAGGGGGGGGTGATCACCATTGTCGATACAACACCCATTGCCCCGATTTACCGTCAGGGGCACCTTGGGTTTTGAGTCGCGGGCCCCGCCTCCTCCCTTTTATTTACCTTGCCTGAGAAAGTTTGGGGGCCTATGACCGCTGGGGGGCCTGGCTCTCCCAATTTTAACCCAGCCCCCCCGACTCCTCACTCTTTATTGCTCCTCCCTTCAGGTGACTCCCGGGGGGGCCCCTGGGGGTCCCCAGGGCCCGGTAAACGCTTCGTTTTTGGCAGGCACGGGTTTTTTGGGCTCGGCCGGGGCCACAAGGGCTACCCCCGGCCCTTTTCGCCAAAACCCGCGTCCCCGCCCTACCCTCGCCTGGGGTCAAAAAGGTCCCTTCCCCAGCCTTTGAGTAAATTTCCCCACGGGCCCTGGGGGTCAAGGATGGGGGAGGAGGCGGTTTTTTCTTGGGGCGGGCCTCCACGGGGCCTTGCACACAAACCCCTTTGTGGCGCACACAGTGGGTCGGGCCGGCGGGTCAAAATCTGACTTCTGCAAAAAAAAAGTTGTTTTCCCGTGTGTGTTTGGGATTGGGAAAGCCAAAGTTCTTAAAACAAAAATATAAATCTCAAATTTTGGGTTTTTCTTCCCGTACGGGTGTGGGGCCCCGCCCGCCCCCGGAGGAAAGGTTTCCAGGGCCCCGCCTAAAACCCCCACACAACTTGAAATCATAGCAAAATGTTATTTCGGGAAATAGGGTTAACCCAGAATTTTTTTTCTTTACATAAATTTGTATAGAAAAAGTAATCATAAAGATGGTATTACAATAATGATAATATAAAAAATATAAAAAAAATCATAACATAATTTAAAAAAATACTTAAAAATGGGATTAAAAATAAAATATCATATTTGGGGGGGCAAAGGCCCGGGCCAAATACAGGGTATTTCCCCACGTACAGCCAAGCCCATGCAATGTTTCTGCTGCCATCCGGTTTTTACATATTTTCTGACATAATGACAATTTTGAAAGATAATTCTGGGAAAAAGAGAAATTAAAAACCCGAAAACCCATGAGTAAAGGTAAAAGAAAAAATATAAAGGGTTTAAAAACGGGGGCCGCCCTTTCCCTTAAAAAGAACATAAAAAAATAGGGAACAAAAAAGGGGCCCCGAGACCTACACGTGGTTTGTTCCTGTTACTTAACAAATACCTACATCCACCTTCCCCCCCCATCCCTGAAATTTTCCAACCCCCCTTTTTAAAACTCCTTAATGACCCACACTAAAAAAAATTGAAGACTGAGGGCCATTCCAATCTTTACTACCCTAAATTTTTGAACCGTTTTTTTCCTTTTTCTTTTTTAAAACTTTGTTTTTAAACCCGTTTTTAACCCGTTACTTCAGAGTCACACAAAAGGACGCTATAGAAGTATGGTTTCCTGGGAAAGGAAATGGGGGGAGATGATGGTGGCCCCCGGGGTTTTTCATCCTTGTAAGTTGGGTTGGGGACTCAAAAGTGGACAAAATGATCCCCCTAAACCCCACTGACAGTTTAAAAAAACTGATAAAATCTTAGGGCCCCTAAAAAACCTGGAAAAGGGGGACCGCAAAGGGATCATTAAACCCTTTTAAAAATTTTTACCTTTCCCCATTAGGGAAAAGGGGGGATTTTTCATATCTTAACACTTGCACAATGGTCACACCAGTAGAGGAAAAAGATTTTAATGGGTTTTCTAGTTTAAGGATTAGGCTTAGCATTGGAAACGCGAAAGATCACTCACCCACAGTAACTAAGCGAATATAAAACATAGCTTTCCCTTTTTTTGAAGACCAAACCCTCAGGGTGGGTCCCGGTTTGGGGAAACTGGGGCTCGCGTGTAGCGTCCCCCGCATTTTGGTCCCGGTTTTGACCCCTCAAGGTTTTGTCCTGGTGTGGGCGCTTTGTATAGTCAATAACCTTTTAGTTGGTACTTGCAAAGTGTCTAGATAGGGATCAAAATATCTTATAAACTTATTTCGAAGGCCCAAAATTTTAGCGAAAAAGATAGGGAGACCTCCATAAGAGCTCTACGGTCTCTACCTAAAGTCCGAAAAAAAGCTCCCCCCTTTAGCATAAGCGGGATTTCCCGCCGAGAAACCTTTTGGGACCGCTGTACAAGGGAGGAAAAAAACTGCGCGGGATCGCCTGGGTTGGAGCCCTCTTGTTTACAGTAAGTAATTTCGCAGTTGTTTTTCCTGGTGTAGCTAAAGCCTATAGTTTTTTTGTAAAGTAAATAGTACCCAAAATCACTAAAGAGTGTATACACCGATTTTCCCCTTGGGCCCGAAAAAGTTTTTTAAGAGGAGTGAATGACTTAAAGAGAAAATAAAATTTATTCATTTTTGTTTTAATCCCTTAAAGTGGTAGTGGGTGCCACTGAGAAAAAAAATATATATAGTAAAGTGCCCCTTTTTTTGACCAGTATTAATGTGTTGACATTGTATAATGATGGTCCCTTTATGTTTAAAAAACGAATAATAAAAAAGGGTCTGTGGGGTTTTTTGAGTTTGTAATTAAATTTAAACACACTTTTAAACCCACACGAGTACGCTTGTCGCATGTATAGACATCTACGTAAGTAAGTACATTTCGCTATCGTGGGGGTGTAAGGATTTGCTAAAATAAGCTTTAAAAGAAAGTTCTCGCTCTACTGAAAATCGGCCATCACCTGAGAGCCTCAAGATTTCTAATATTACTGTATGTAAAATAGTTGAAAATCATTACCTTTTAACAAGTGAACCGCAGTTTCAACCATACCTGCCTCATCTTCATCGTCTTAATTAAGTTATAAGAACCTGGTCAACAGTGGTCTAGGGTTACATGTGTCTCTTTCTCTATACAATTACTTCCCAAACACGAGACTGATGGCTATTACCCTGTGTTTGTTACAGGGGCCAGCGCCATCATCTTCCCCGGCCAGCTGGACCATGCCGAGGGGGACGACTGCGCCACACACTCGGGGGCGACGGGGACGTGTGTTCGAGCCTGCGTCAACACGGCAGACTTTGGTGAACCGCGCAAGTGTGGCATTAAGAACTCCGCTTTCCTGGTGTGCTGCGGTAAAACCTTGGGTAAGTGTGACGTGGGTAAATAATACACGACTTCTGATTAACCATTACGGGAACGACACTGTTATAAAGTTCTTGTAGTACAGGGATACCATTACCAAACTCGACGTCGTACATTCTGTAGGCTGAAAACCTTACTGTAAGATAAGCTGTCAGTTGTCTTCCTGAAGACTATGTTTGATACTAGAATATATCTGGATTTAGACTTGTATTGTGGATCAGTGTGCGATACTTATCCAACATTTTGGGGTACATCTTCCGGACAAGTAAGGGCAAGGCTTTCCTGGCCAAGGTCACGCTAACACCTCAGTCTCTCCTGTACAGGTGTCGCCCCCCAGCCCGTCATGGACATAGCACCGCCACCACCAACATTCCGTGAGTATTAACCGAACACAACAGTCGCAGTGAATAAATGAAAGAAAAAAATTCGTCTAGATATTACCATCAAGATGTGACACGAATCATTTTTCTTTACAGAATGTGGAAGAAATATACAAAATTTCCTCGAATTAACCTTTAGCTACGTAGATGGTGGTAAAAAGATATATGTAGAACTTGAAGATTATAGCCCCTTCAAATTCTACAACGAGACAATAACATTGGCGAACGGGACAGAGGTTGTACGGCCGGTCGCCGTAGGAGGTGTCGGGGCTGAGAGGGCCGATAAGAACGCATGGCCTTGGATGGTAAGAGAGAAAAGTTATTGAGTATATTAATATTAGACTCAGTAACTTAAATGCAGCACCAAACAGCAAGTGTCGTGTTTCTCGTACAGGCGCTGGTTGGTGAGCGGCAGGGCGAGGACATCACATGGTTCTGCGGGGCAGTGTTGATCAACGAGCACTGGGTCCTGTCTGCCCTCCACTGCTTCTTCCACAAGTGAGTGACGCACACGGAGCATTGAATATTGGCTACAATTTCAGTAACAAAAGCAACCCACACAGCGCGCAAACACCTCCACCACCACCATGTTGTGGCGGCCCGTTTTGAAGGTCAGGGTTTTGGGAGGCCACACGTAACTTACGGCTCTGACGTAAGTTGATTTGGAGATATTACACTGCCACCATCCAAACTGTTGTGTTGGGGAACAGGAACAGGTTCTTCACATCCTCAGGGGAACAGAGTTGCGGTCAACAGCTGTCGGGTGTGTTACCTTGGAGAAAGGGGCAGGATAATGATAGTTCCCTTAGGCGCACAAACCATCTCCGCACATATATCGTGGCCGTATAGGTCGGAAACGGATGATAAGCTCTCTGAAAAGGCACAGCTTTCTTGCTGCACCCATAAAGGATGCAAGTATATGCCAAATCGAAAAAAAATTAAATCAGAAACACACAAAATTCTTCAAGTACTATATATATTTCTGTATTCACATGCTTCTGTATTACCGCGGGAGAGCGAGCTGCTTTGGGTGACATCACTGAGCCATGGTGCGTCGTCTGCTAGCGTGTAGGAGCGTTTGGGAAGCTCGGGGAATTTGCAGACATTGATTGCGGATTATTTAAAAACGGCTGACTGAATGCAAAAAGTGACAGCATATTGTTGATATATTCGATAATGGCTATATTTAGACCGCATTAAATCAGGAATGATGAAATAGTCTGGACGATTACTTTAAGGTGAAACACACGGAGACAAAGGGCTGACTCTAGGTGAACCACAAAGTGACTGTTTATGGGGAAGAGGACAGCGGAAGCGAGGAGCGACCCAACTGTCTAGATGTCTCCCCTATATATATTTATGTCTGGCCAGTCGACAGCGCGTGCCCTCAATTTGCCCGGGACACAAAGGGTGCGTCCACACTGGCAACAAAACATGTTGGAAACACACAATACAACATAGTAGGCAACAAGTTGTGAGGTCGGGAATGATTCAATGTTGTAGACATGTTGGTACTGATGTTTAGGTGATATGTTGGTAACACCGGTGTGGACGAGTTAATGTCGGGGAAATATCTGGGCAGACACACAGAAACACACCAACAGCGACGGCATCTGGTTCACTCGTTGTTGTCCTACTTAGGACAAAACCATGGAGTGGACGAGGGAACAGACGGTACAATTAATCGATTGATACCGCGGACACACTTTGCTCTGGGATCCTCCAACCCATACTCTATATAAACATAGATTCAAGAGGGCCGATGCTCACACGCCGAGCCGACATGACATCCAGTGTGGACGGCCTCACAAAGTCTCCATTTGTTGCCAACATTTCGCCAACATTGTAACCCTCAATGTCTCTTACATTGTCTCTAGACATGTCTCCAAATGTCGGCTGTTGTGTTTCCAGCAGTGTTTTCAACTTGTCTGTAGACAAAATGTTGCCAGTGTGGACGCACCAAAAGGGTCACAGGTTGCCATGTCGGCCTAAGGTGGTGGGTTGCTTTAAAACAAGAGAGGTGACCCATGCCAGCCTCTACAACCCCTTTGCAGGAAGCCCGAGGTGGTGCGCCTTGGTGAACACAACTACAAGGACGACAACGATGGTGCGGATCACCAGGACTTTGGTGTGACAGAGATGGTGCCCTACCCTGGTTACACCCACCCCGAGGCCTACCACGACCTGGCCCTTCTTAGGCTGGCTTCACGGGTGCCCCTGCAGGTGTGTGTGTGTGTGTGTGTGTGTGTGTGTGTGTGTGACGTGTGCGTGTGTGTGTATTCATCTAGTTGTATTCATCTAGTTATATTTTACGGGGCCAGAGCGACGCTCGTATGCCCCCGTCTCCATATCAAAAACAAATTATCATTCATCCTTAGTGCTTAGTTTTGGTCGAAGCCAGCACCCCGGGAGGCGGGTCACAAACCACCGGCTAACACCCGGCACCCATTCGCTGCTGGGTGGACAGGGGCTTGGGTTTTCAGGGAAACAGCCCATTTGTTTCCGCTCCGCCCGGGGATCGAACCCGGGACCTCTCGGTTGTGAACCGAGCGTGCTACCCCTACACTACGGAGTACCCCCGTGTGTGTGTGTGTGTGTGGGTGGTGGTTGTTGTGGTGTGTGTGTGTGTGTTGTGTGTGTTCTCGATCCGACACGCTTGAGAAAGCGAGAGAAAGAGGCAGAGACTAACGGTCAGCCCGGACGTCACACGCAGAAATATCGACTGGCAGAAACAGCCACCGGAGACATATTTCCGCTCTCTGGAATAGTATGTGGTATGGGGATACTCTAGCCAATCACCGTTGTCCACACTTGTGACGTCACATGGGGGTGGAGCTTAAGTGATCACTGGGTTTTAATCTGTGTTATATACACAATTCAATTATTCTTGGTTAAGATAGTATAGGTAACTTTTAGTTAGGTTAGGTTACGCTACGCTAGTTAAAACAGTTTAATTAGTGTCATCTTAAATAAAACATACAGATTATAGCCCAGCAATCACTGCAGCTCCACCCCCGTGCAACGTCACGAGCTTGGACAACGATGATTGGCTAGAGACATCCCCATATCACATACTATTCCAGAGAACGGGAATATGCCGCCAGGAGCGCGGCAATTCTGCTAGTTCATAATAACACAAGTAGAAAATGCTTCAGGGTAGCCCTGAAGACATGAAAAAGGGAAGATGACTCTTGCGGGGGTTGTTTTGTAGATCAAGAAGTGTCAAGAAGAAGGGAAACAAGGCTAGTGTGGACATGGGAAAGATTGCGAAAGAATAGAAACAAGGTGGCAAAGATGCCTTTGGGCATGGGGAAAGATTTGGAAAGGAAAGAAACTAGGTGTCACTCAACATTTGTCCTTTGCCGACTGATACCACTCGTGGTAGGACAAATGTTGATGACACCTATTTTCTTTTCCCTTTTCCCAAAACTTTCTCATGTCCAAAGGCATCTTTGCACCTTTGTTTCTATTCTTTCGCAATCTTTCCCATGTCCACACTAGCCTTTTTTCCCTTCTTCTTTACACTTCTTGATCTACAAAAAAACCCCCGCAAGAGTCATCTTCCCTTTTTCATGTCTTCAGTGCTATCCTGAAGCATTTTCTACTTGTTTCTCTCCTTTTCCATGTGAAATGTTGAAGCCGACGTTTCAGTCACAACTAAGCGTGCGCACACAACCAGATGGGTGTCTCTCAGTACTAAATTTTAACAATCGTTTTCGAATATTGGAATTGAGAAATCGAATAAACTACGATCTTGTCCATCTGGAGCACGACGAGAGCTTTCGAATGAGCTATAGAACGGCCCCAGGCGACCACCACAGCGTTCGTTAGAAGCGGGGACAAATTTTCTCCAGGATATTTTCCTCTCTACTGAGTCATCTTGGGCAGGGGTTATTGCCCGATGAACACTTAACGTAATTTGGAAAGGTTGAGACTGCAAAATTTTGGCCATAACTCGCAGGGCCGCAGCACCACACACACATAACACACAACACACACACACTCACAAACAGACACACAACTTATCAGATGACTTGTTTATGTTTGGCCAGGAGTTCATCAGCCCCGTGTGCCTCCCTTGGGCCCTGGAGAGCGAGGTGGACATCACGGGCCATAACGTGACGCTCACTGGCTACGGCGACACACAATTCGGTACATACAAAGGCCAAATACTTTTACTGTAGCAGCTTGACGATGGAGATTATTGTGACATTGTAAAAAGGCCTCTGCAAGATAAAGGAAGGACTAATTCAATACTAAAGATAATTGACCCCATGCTTTCTATTAGGTGGGATACCCACCTCCTACCTGCAGGAGGTGAACATGACAGCGTTCTCGTCGGCCCGGTGTGACACCAGCTACTCCAACTTGCCCCACTACGCGGAAACCTGGCCTCAGGGCATCGGTAAGGAGACCCTGTGTGCAGGACACCCTGACGGAGGGCGGGACGCTTGCCAGGTAATTGCCAAGCTACACTCACGGCACCAGTGACTCACTGATTGACTAATTCATATTTCAAGTGTATCATTGTTGCCATAAAGGAAGAAACAGGAGGCAGGCCCACCGCTTGACCTGAACATTGTGTGGCGGAGTTGCTCGCAATGAAGGAAGACACATGGGTGGGAGGGCAGGGCTTGCAGGGGAAGGGGTGATCACCATTGTCGATACAACACCCATTGCCTGATATACCGTCAGGTCACTCAGCTGTGAGTCGCGGCCACGCCTCCTGCTTCTATTTACCTTGCCTGAGACGATGGTCTCCTATGACCGCTGAGGTCCATGGCTCTCCTAATATAACCCAGCCACGACTCTCACTCTTTATTGCTCCTCCCTTCAGGGTGACTCGGGCGGGCCCCTGGTGTCTCAGGACACCGGTAAACGTTTCGTGTTGGCAGGCATCGTGTCTCGTGGCTACGGCTGCGGCCACAAGGACTACCCCGGCCTGTACGCCAACCTGCGTCACCTGCCCTACCTCGCCTGGATCAAGAAGGTCGCCTTCGCAGCCCTTTGAGTATTCCCCACGGGCGTCGGGGGTCAAGGGATGGGTGAGGAGCGGTTCTCTTGAGCGTCCTCCACGTAGCCTTGCACAGCAATCCGCTAGTGGCGCACACAGTGATCGACAGGCGGATCAATATCTGACTACTGCACAAAAGTTGTTCCTGTGTGTGTAGGGATGGTATGCCACGTTCTTAATACAAACATATAACTCATCACAATCTGGTTTTACTTCCCGTACGCTGTGGCCGCGCCAGGAGGAACAGGTGCCAGGCCGCGCCATAACCACCACACAACTTGACTCAATAGCAAAATGTTATTTCAGAAATAGGTTAACCTAGAATATTTTTTCTTTACATAAATCGTATAGAAGACAGTAATCATAAAGATGGTAGTTACAATAATGATAATGATAAAAAAATATAATAATAATCATAATCATAATAATAAAATACTAATAATGGCATTAATAATAATGATATCAGTATATGGTGGCAAGGCCCGGACCACTACAGGGTATTTCCGCACGTACAGCACAAGACGATGCAATGTACATGCTGCCGATCCGGTTGTACATATTGCTGACATAGATGACAATATTGAAGATAATTCTGGGAAAGAGAGAAATAAATCCAGAAAACTATGAGTAAAGGTATAGAATAAGTATAATGGGTAATAAGCAGGTGGCCGCATTTCCTTAAGAAGAACATAAGAAAATAGGGAAGCTACAAGAGGCCGCGAGACCTACACGTGGTAGTTCCTGTTACTTAACACTACCTACATCCACCTTCCATCCCCATCCATGAAATTGTCCAACCCCCTTTTAAAGCTCCTTAATGACTCCACACTAAATACTTGAAGACTGAGTCCATTCCAATCATTTACTACCCTATTTATGAACCAGTTTCTCCCTTTTTCTTTTTTAAATCTACGTTTTACCAGTTTGAACCCGTTACTTCAGAGTCACACAAAGAAGTACAGCTATAGAAGTATGGTGCCTGGAATGGACTGGACGAGATGATGGTGGCAAGGAGTGTGCATCCTTGTAAGTTGTTGTGACTCAGCAAGTGACAAGTGATCCCCCTACCACGACTGACAGTTAAAAAGCTGATAACATCTTAGCCCGTACAAACACTGGAAAAGAGGACACGCAAAGGTATCATTAACCTTAAAATTTCTACCTTTCCCCCATTAGGGAAATGGGAGGAGTCTTCATATACTTAGACACTTGCGACAATGGTCACACCAGTAGAGGAAAATGATTCTAATGCTTTTCTAGTTTAAGGATTAGGCTTAGCATTAGGAAACGCGACGATCACTCTACACAGCAGTAACTAAGCGACTATAAAACTATAGCTACCTTTTTCGAAGACCAACCCGTCAGGGTGGCTCGGTTGGTAGAGCTGCGGGCTCGCGTGTAGCGTCCCTGCATTCGGTCAGCGGTTCGAGCCCCTCAAGTTCGTCCTGGTGTGGTGGCGCTTTGTATAGTCAATAACCTTGTAGTTGGTACTTGCAAAGTGTCTAGATAGGATCAAAGTATCTTATATCTTATTTCGAAGGCCAAATTGTAGCGAATAGATAGGGAGACATCCAGTGAAGAGCTCTACGGTCTCTACCTAAAGTGCAGAACAGAAGCTCCCTCTCTTTAGCATAAGCGGGATCCAGCCGAGACCATGGCACAGCTGTACAAGGGAGGAAAATACCTGCGCGCATCGCCTGGCTTGGAGCGTCTTGTTGACAGTAAGTAATTTCGCAGTTGTTGTCCTGGTGTAGCTAAAGCCTATAGTTTGTGTAAAGTAAATAGTACAACATCACTAATGAGTGTATACACCGAGTTTCCCTTGGCACTGAATAGGTTATTAAGAGTAGTGAATGACTTAAAGAGAAACTAAGACTTTATTCATGTTGTTTTAATCACTTAATGTGGTAGTGCGGTGCCACTGAGAATAAAAATATATAGTATGTGCCTTATGTTGACCAGTATTAATGTGTTAGACATTGTAGTAATGATGGTCATTTATGTAATAAACGAATAATAAAGGAGCTGTGTGTTGTAACCCACGTACGAACCCATGTCCGCCTTAACCCTTGGACAACTTGACGTGAGAGTAAAGTAATGAGTTGTGTGTTGTTAAGAGATATATTTCAGCTCCCTGTCTTCCCCTTAATTTGGGGCCACGACATGTAATGATAATATTAATAATAAGGACGATACATATAATGATAAAGATGATAATAATAATGATAGTAATAATAAATGACATAATCCTCATAATGACATCGTGGTCATCGATATTCCCATAATGATCTCTATAGCCCACCACGATCATTCATGGACCGCTGAGGACAAGGTCGGAAAGGTTATGGCGACACTAGTAATCACAAAAGTACATCCTCAGATGTACTAAGGCTCCGTTATTTGCTTTTCAAGGTGTCGCACATACACACACACGCTTTTATCCTCACCTCAAAGCTTTCTACACTTATGTTAGTGGCCTCAAATAAGCCCTCAAATTATTTCAATAGAGATCGTCGATTCGTCAGTTTACTTCAGGTGTAATAACTCTTCCAACATCATCAACAAACCACGAAACTTAAAGAACTTTTTACAAAAGACATTAATATCAGTAGGACTTTCCAAGATTTCAAAATATTTCCGTGTGTGCTGGTATCTCGTGGCAGCTGGTCGTGTGCGTCTCGAGGGAAAGTCCCCCGGGGCAGCAGCAGGCTCGGGTACCGGGCCACCGGGGCACACGTGGCACGCCTAGGCGGGGGGAAGAATTGCATCTGGCTTGAAAAATATTATATCCAATGATTTTAAATAATGTAAAAGCAAGTGGAAGGTCACCGTTAGTCTGCATATTTTATATATTTATTTATTTATTTATTTGTTTATTCTGGGGGAGATTTGTCAAGATCAAGTTCGTGGTAGGAAAAAACCCTGGTGTGGAAACAGGTAATGAGAGAACAAAACAGGTTATAAAAGTGTGAGGCAAAGCGGCGGGCGGCTAACGGCGCGGCGCGTCCAGCAGCACGGCGGCATGGACGTCTCCACGGCGCTGTCTTGGTGCCTCTTGGCAGGGTTCCCAGACTTGGGGTTTTCCCCCTAAAGTTAGGGGAGTTTCTTCCCATTTAGGGGGAAAATTTTGCGTCTGGGGGGATGGGGTGAAATTTGGGGGGATAGATTTTAGATTGAACTTAGGCAAAAACTGCCATTTATGTTATGTTTGTGGTGAGGTCGGGCCAGGTCAATCTTCGGTATTTCTGAATTATCTCTTCTGTGACCTGGCATGGAGGTGAGAAGTAAGGATTAGTGGAGGGGAGAAGGGTTACACGACCTTTCGAGCGAATGACTTTTCAAGCGAAAGACGATTCGAGCGAAAGACGATTCGAGCGAAAGACGATTCGAGCGAATGACTTTTCGAGCGGAGGACCATTCGAGTAAATGGCTATTTGAGCGTAGGATATGCTACTATACACGCATGGTATTAAACAATAATAACTAAGAAATTGCTTGTTATTATATTTTAAGAGATTTTCTGTCAGATGTCTGGTTTAGAAATTGATTTTTAGTTGAAATCCGATCCCACCACAACACCGCCGACTGCCGTGGCGCGGCAGTCGGCGGCCACAGGAAAGTTTTGTTTTATCGCTTCTGCTTTATCTCGATTACTACCATATGGACTAAACTTTTGTCATATGCGTCTTCTACTAATAGTCCGTCAGCTATGGGGGGTGGCCGGTACCATATGAGGTGGCCAAAAGTATGTGGTATCATTTAAAAGGTATATCCATAGGTATTACACAAATGTATGATAGCAGTCTCAAATGAGTAGCTTAAGGTAGCTAGAGCTGTTCAAAGTATCATAATGTGAAGTATCTAAAAATCAATAATTTAGGGTGCATACCATTAATTATGCACACGTTTTACCATCAAATGTTCTTTTAGTAATGCATTTGATTAATTTACCATTAGGAGTGTCTAAGATATCTATTTAGTTAACTAGTTAACATCCAATAACGTAAATATATGTCTAGCCCCCCCCCCCCCAAAAAAAAGAATGAAAGAAGCAAATTACAATTATAAAAACGATATTGGTTAATTTCCATATTCCTCATGTAATCTAGAGTCTGAGTTAATTTATTTTGGTACAAAATAATAAAATAACAATATATACTTTATTTCGTTTGAGTAGTTAATTAGATAACAATTAAGAAATATCAAGACACTATTGATAACGAAACGTTGGAAATGAGTCGAGTAATTTACATGTTTCAAGTAATCTACTTGCATGACACATGCACACTTGTAAAAGTCAAATGTATGATGTGAATGACGTGCATTTATTGTTGTCCAGAGTTGGTAATCAGTTGATTACTTAACAAAATGATTAATGTCTACTTATGGCTGACCTTTACATCTTTCTTTTCCATTACTAACATTTAGCTCTAGATTACCTCAACATCCTATATATATCGAGATATGCAGCATTTTTTATTTTGCCAGGATCAACATTTTATAACAAGATGTGGACCATTAGCTAAGGTATTATACATTTATATTTAATATAATTCATATTTTAATTAAGGTAGAATTAAGAAGTATATTTATATTAACAATAAATCTATAAGGCAATTTTCAGAAATCAACAAAACCAACAACAATATTTTATAGTCCCTTTTCACCCATAAATAGGTACTCTGCTGATGGTCTATACAATATAGTTATCTACTAATGTCTCTTTTAATTTATGGTTTTTTAAATATCTTTCATTTCATTTCAGGTGCACGCACTACAGATAAATATTAATTATAAATAGATTAAAGGTGACCAGAAAACCTTTGGTGATATTGCATCACTAATCTTGTCTAAGGCTCTCCATGAGGCATCAAACAGTGACCGCATAGACATTGTGTTTGACGTCTATCAGGAACACTCTATTAAAGCTGTTGAGAGACAGTTGAGAAGATCCACAACTGGCAGTATCCAGTACAAAAACATCAAAGCCAAACAGCTGGTAGTACAGTGGAGAAAGTGTCTGTCCTCGACAGACAACAAAACCAGTCTCATTCAGTTCCTCACAAAGGAATGGAAACAAGAAAGGCATATTGAGAGACTCCATGGCAAAATGTTGTATGTTACGTGTGAAGAATTATGTCATAAAATCACTGGTCAGGGTTGTAAGCTTGTCACAGAGCTGAAATCATCTCAGGAAGAGGCAGATACCAGGATTCTCTTACACGCAGCACATGCTGCCACATCTGGTTTTCAGACAGTTGTTGTTGTTGCTGATGACACAGACGTGTTCTTACTGCTTCTAGCCTTTAACAAGGATATCGGTGCCTCATTGTACTTGTAATGGGGAACACAAGCCAGAACCAAATATATTGAGGTCCAGAAAGTGGCCAGTGTTCTTGGAGAATCTGTCTGTGAAGCCATCATTGGCATGCATTCATTCACTGGGTGTGATGCTGTCAGCACCTTTGCTGGACGAGGGAAGGTGAGCTCCCTCAAACTGTTGAAGTATGATCCCGAGGTTCAGAAATTGTTTTGTGAACTTGGAAAGGAATGGACTGTATCCCAATCACTGGTAGACAGATTAGAAAAATTCACATGTCGGATGTATGCCTCTAAGACGGCTACGACTAAAGTTAATGAGCTGCGCTATTGTTTGTTTGCATCAAAGAAAGGACACATTGAGCCACACCAACTACCTCCATGCGCAAATGCTTTACACAAGCACATTCTGCGAGCAAATTATCAAACTGCAATCTGGAATAGGAGTCTGGAAGGCAACCCAGATGTACCACCACCAAGAGGTCACGGATGGAAGCTTGAAGTAATTGGAGATCAGGAAGAGCTCATGATCGACTGGATGGATTTAGACACTGCTCCTGAAACTATAATGGAACTCCTTGCATGTAATTGTTCTAAAACGTGCAGGCTTCCAAAGTGCACTTGTGTTATTAATGGACTGAAGTGCTCAGAGCTCTGCAAACTGTCCCCATGCGAGAACCAGCCAGATGACGAGGAAGAGGCGACTCCCACAGTAGATGAGGATGACATTGATGATGAGGACTTTGACTGATACATGGTCTGTTATTATCCAAGATTAAAGACTGGTTGCAGTATTTTGCAAATACGAACATTACAAATGTTGCAATTATGTGATGTGTGCGCTTTCTGTTGTTGTACATTGGATGATGTTGGTACTATTATGTAATCTGTATTGGAGACTATGTATGCAATTAGTCATTACTTACTGGTACAACTGAACTGTTTATGTATTGTTCATGATATATAGATATATTAAAAGTTTATGTCGAAGCGTTTGTCAGAATAATTAATGTACAAGAAAAATCTAAAATTTGGTTGGGTATCAGGAAATAAATGTCATTCCATATGGATTAATTTTAACATGTTTAACTATTATGACAATGCTTTTACTTACTTATAGTGAGACGAGAGAGATAACGGTGTGTTCCTGATTGCAAAATTGGATTTATTACTGTAGAGTTAGTGTGACAATTGACTTCATTTGAGTAAAAAGTAATATTCTCAACCTGCCTAATAATATTGGAGATTTGCGACTGCATAATTATTCATTAATTCTCTATAAGGTGGTTCATACATCTGTAACATGTAATTTCAAAAACGTTTTGACAGTCCATATTCTCCCACACATAACGTATATCTTTCTAACAATTGTGATATAATTAACGGTTATGTTTGGAACAATTTCAACATGTATAAAAGTATGTTAAAACATTAAGTTATTTTTTCTGAAAAAATGGTTATTTTGGGGAGTACATCATAAAATAGTTGTATAACCCTTAAAAGCTATACTTCAAATTTCGGCTATCAGGCACAAACAAAAATTGTAGCCACAATAATATATCTTTCAGCAAATGGAGGTTTATTTAAAATTGTGCCACCTTGACTGGGTACGATCGAACAAAATGTGGCCTGTGGCTGACGGACTATAACCTTCAAACTCTGGCAAGCTGTGTTACTTGGTCAACAATCACGGAACAAAATGATCTACTAAGAAGAAAATAAGGTGCGGCCCGCGTCGCCATCAGGCACATTCTCAAACAGCGGAACGGGCGCCGCTCCCAGTCCCATCCGCTCCCTCACGGGGACAGCAGCAGCAGAGTAGGTTGGCGTTTAGTTTGGCTTATTTTCAAACAAACCTAACCTAACTTAACCTTAGCTGTGACTTTGTGTCCGTGAGGGAGGCTGGGCCCGCGGGTTCTCTGAATGTGCGGTGGCCGACGGCGTGAGTTGCACATAATTTTATTCAAAATAAATTAAACCATAAAATTGTGCCCAAAATGTTTGCTAACAGTTTGGAAACAATTTTCCAAACAAAAGTTTCCTAGTGTGGGACGGGACAGAGGAAGGGTGTGGGTGTTGGGGTTAGATTAGAGATCCTTTAAAGGCCTTTTATACAGAGACCTTAGGTGGGCCGCCGGGGCGCGGCGGGCGGGGCCGGGGTTGGTGCCCCGTCAGGACATTCACATCCGTAGATAAACACTATAGTCGCCAGGGCACAACTTTTTTTTTAATCTACAGATGTTTGGTGGTCGTAATACTTACATTTTCTACATCCATGGATTCAGGGAAAGTTAGAAGGGGATATCTGGAGAGCGTTCTGTGTCATTTTGTGTTTCATATTGTGTCCTATTAGACTATAAATGAAGCAAATTACAAAACTATCACCAGAGTGGCGACCAATAATAAGGTCGCCAATTAGGTTTATGTTATGAGGTCCTCCCGCTGTCGTCGTCGCGGCGAAGAAAAAAAAAAAAACAAGTAGGGAAATTTGAAATTTGAAAACCGTATATACTTGCAGATGCCCCAAAAAGCATAAAACAACGCTGAATGAAACAGGGTAGATTATACAGTAATGATATTAAACTATGTGTATCATCTTCAGTGGCACAGACAGACACAGCAGTAGTGATGCTATCATTCCTAATATTGGCGCCTGGGCGACATTATTGCAGTGGCGACTAAAGTGTTATTCTACGGTTAGAGTAGCGGGTTTACCCAGTGAGGTCACGTCAGGTAATTGCACGCCCACACACACACAAACCACGCACCAGGGTACCTGACCGACCTTCCACTCCCTTGCCTGGATGGTTCTGCGGTAAGTATTTATAGAAGGAAAACAGGGCGCGTATAGCTGCTACGCCTTGTGTGTTGTGTGTGTGTCGAACTTGGTTTGATGAAAAGAAAAAAGTATGAGTGCATTATAAACGTTCTATTCAACGTATAAATCTACCGTTATGTTCAGCCAGAAACGTAAGTTGGTTAAGCTTGACATAGGTTAGGTTAGTTAGAGTTGGGTTTGGTTTAGTAAACATGATATCAAGAAACAAAAAGAAAAAAATTCTCGATACTACGGCAAGTGAGAAGCAGAGCAAGGTTTGCAGGGACGGGGATCACCCCACACCTGTAACAAAAATACATTTTTCGACAAAAACAAAGTGCCAGCAGATTCATTCCATACCTCATTAAAAAACTATTCAGGAAAACTAAGTTGGTCCTCCGCTCGAAAAACGTATTCGCTCGAATCGTCCTCCGCTTGAAAAAAGTATTCCCTCGAATCGTCCTCCGCTCGAAAAAAGTAGTCGCTCGAAATCGTCCTACGCTCGAAAAAAAAAGTATTCGCTCGATCGAATCGTTCCTCCGCTCGAAAAAAGTATTCGCTCTGAATTCTTCCTACGCTCGAAAAAGTATTCGCTCGAATCGTCCTACGCTCGAAAAGATATTCGCTTCGAATCGTCAAGATAACCGGGGGAAGAAGCATGTGGACATGGGGGGGGGAAAAAAGTGGACTGGGGAGTAGGGACGGAGGGGGAGTGAGGAGAGGGAGTCAGGTGGGATGAGACCCGTCAGGTGGGCGCTCAGCCGAGGCCTACGATGTATAAGTAGGCCCTCGATCCAAGCTGGATAGGCTGTGTGTGGGTTTAAGGGGGGAGGGTACGAAGACGGGTGGGTCAGTGGTGGAGGGAGACCCTGGTTGGATAAGGGAGAGATGGAAGGAGGATGGTGGGGGAGGGAGGCGGAGATAGTTAGGGTAGTTTTAGGAGTATAGTTTAGGGTATATGGAAGGAACCGGGAGGGGAGGGGAAGGAATTGAAGTTCAGATTCAATACTTTTTATTTCATGGAGTACGGAAGAGGAGAAAAGGTAAGTTGAGAAAGAGGAAGGAAGGGGGAGAATGAGAATAATAAAGCCAGGTCGGAAGAGGAGAGTTTTGTGGGAAGAAATAGAGGGACCAGCTGAAAGTGCACATAAAGAAGATTAGAGAACTTAAACTGAAAAAGGAAAAAAAGGGATAGGGATAGGATTGATAAAATAAAAAAAAAAAAAGGATTATAAAAAAGGATAAAACAAAAAAAAAAAAAGGATTTATAAAAAAAAGGATGAAAAAGGACAAAAAAAGGATAAGGATCAGAAAAAAAAAAAAAAAAAAGGATTTTTATATATAAAGGAATTAGTTAGGTATAATGATAAAAAAGGAAAAAGGAAAAAAAAAAAAAAAAAAGTTAGGGCACTGCAGGAAACAGCAAAACAGAAAGAGAGAAGAAATAGAAGGAAGAACCATGCAGAGGAAAATAAGAATGCATCTAATTAGTTATGAAAGGAGTATTATTGAGATATTAGTATAGGCTACAGTTTGCTCGTGTATGAGATTTATTATGTTAAAATATTTTTAAAGATGGTTGGGAGGGAGTTGGGATGGAGAGTTTAGTGCAAATTACTAGCCAAAAAGTGCTATGGTTCTTACAGCCCAGATAAAACAAGTTAAGAAAAATGTAGCAGTAGTATATAGAAGATAGGCCTGTAGCCTATATGTAGGGAGGAAGCCATAACATCTAAGGTTTAGTATTTGCCTTGTACTGTATAATTATACATAGCCACATATTCGGGTAAGCTGTAAGGAGTGAAAATAGATATAAAAAAGATAGTGTTGTTTATCCCTTTGTTAAATAACTTTTACGAATGATAATAGTACATTTCAACAATGTATTTAGAGGTTTTTTTGGGGAAAATTTTTACAGATGTTTGGGGGTTTTTGGGGGATTTTCATATTTTTCCTCGGGGGGAGAGTCTGGCAAACAATCTGGGAAACCTGCCTGAGGCTCTTGGCGGCGGTGTGAGCGCAGCCACAGGTACGAACACACCTTTACTATCATAACAGTGCTACTCAATAACTCTTATTTTACGATAAAAGATTGCGTAACCGTTACGCCACAATTAATTTTTCCTTTTACCGCGTTAGCTGGGCTCCCTACAAGGCGGGAGTCGGCATTCGTGTTTGCCGTTACCGTGACGCTGGAGGAGGGGGACGCCTGCACCATGCCACTCAGGGCGCCGGCAAGGTGCACGGACATAGCCACTGTGGACTTACCAACCCGGACTTTCGCCACAACCCGCCCGTCCGTGCGGGCTTTCAAGGCATATTTCCTGTGGTCTGCTGCCCCGCCGTCCCGCGTGACGTGTTGACGCGAGTGTGGGGACGGTTGGTTTTTGGTGCAAAGGGAGGGGAGGAGGGGGCGGCGAGGAAGGAAAATCAGAAAACTAACAACTAATTAGATCAATCACACTGCTTGGAAAGTAGAAGGAGCTTGGGCGGTGGAGGAATGTGGCGTGCGTTTCTGTACTAGACGTGCTTGACAGGCAACGGGTCCACGCCAACACCGCTCTCTTACAGTTGTCGGCTCCCAACCGTCACGGACATAAGCACCCCGCCCACCACAACATTCCGTGAGTCTAAACGAAGCCAAAAATGCCGAAGCCATGTTATTAGTCTTGGGAATTAAAACAAAGTATCGCTTCAAATACTATTAGTATCAAATTCATAACACGATTTTTTTTTGCTTTCAGGGAAAAATGTGGAAAGAGGCCAAAAAAAAAAATTCAAGAAATGCGTTAACCTCATCATTTACTTCCTGGATGCTGGAAAGGAAAATCTATATAGACCCAGAAGATTTACCTTTCGTTGTTTAAGACACTTCTATCGCGAATGAAATCTTGAATATCGTTGAAAGATTTCCACCAAGGAAGCTGCAGGGAGCGTGATGGGCCCCCCCTTTGGAGAACGCATGGCTTTGGATGGTTAATAAGAAAATTTACCAACTCTGTTGATTTCAAAAAACTCAGCAAACACTCCTCTTTTTAAATGCAAGAAGCACCCAAACAGCAAGTGTCATGTGTTCATGTATTGTACAGGCGCTGGTTTGGTGAGCGGCCGGCAGGGCTGAGGCCATCACATGGTTCTGCGGGGCAGTAGTTGTATCAACGAGCAACTGGGTCCTGTCTTCACTCCACCTGTTTCTTCGAAAGTGACAGTGACGCACACGGAGCATTGAAATATTTGCTTTAATTTTCAGTAACAAAAAAGCCAACTCCCACACAGCGCGGCAAACAACATCCACCTCCACCACCCCCTTGCAGGCAGGAAAGCCCGAGGTGGGCCCACCCCCCGCCCCCCGCCTTGGTGAAACCATACTACAAGACGACAAACGGGACGGTGGCGGGCATCACACAAGACTCTTTGGTGGATCACCAAGACTTTGGTGTGACCCGAAGATGGTTGCCCCCCTATATGGCTTACACCACCCCGAGGGGCCTACCACGACTGGCCACCTTCTTAGGCTGGGCTCTTCACGGGTGCCCCTGCCAGGTGGATGTTGTGTGGGTGGGGGTGTGTATGTGATGTGTGGTTCATTTATGTATGATTTACAGGGAAAAGAACTAGCTAGTACTGCTCCCGTATGCCAAAACTACTATTATTCCATGCTTGACTTTACGTCGGAATAGCATGGTATGTACCACCCCCTTATCCAGGTTATTCCACTCAGCTCCAATAGATCTTGAAAATGGGAAGTTAAGACTTCTAGATATCTCTCTTGTGTAGCTTGGTAATGCCTCACTGTTTTCAACTCTGGGGCCAGGTTTGTGATGCGGGGAGAGCCAAGCGTCCCCTGCCTCGTACTCCACTCAACCTGGGCGGCCGATCGTCGCAGAGAGAGTAGCCGCACAGGAAAATCCTGTTCAAACTTTTGATTTATGTTCTGCTTTGGAATTGTGGGAACAATTGCGTTTGCGGAATATAATCTGCAAAATGTAAATTAGCAATTGTTTACCTGTCCGCAAATCCGCTAACGAATTAGGATTCGTTGGTACGGTTAGTGATTCGTTAGAATAAGGTGGGGTACCACCTTCCGCCTCAAAGGTGGTGGGGGTAGGGTATGGAGAGGTACGGGGGGGGAGGGGAAGGAGGAGGGTGAGGGAGGGGGATGCCCCCCTCCGAAAAGAGGGGAGCTTGGGTGCGGCGCGGGGCATGAGGGGCGTGGCTTGTACAGTACTTTAGGTGTGTACTACATCTCCAATTACTGTCTTAGCACCTTTTAGTCTATATCTTTTGATCTCACCGACTGGCAGCTGTATGTCAGGAGGTATTTTTCCTAGTTCCGCCCCATAGCCAAAGTGGTCTTTCTCCGGCGCTCCTTGACCTGTCTATAAATAGGGTAGACCGCGTCTGCCCGACACTCACACTCAACCCACTACTCACGGCCTTCAGAGGTCACACACATATTCTGCGTTCGTCTCGTCGGGGGCGGCCACGTGTGCCGCCCACGCCCAACATATTCCACTTTTCCCCTGTACTCCACTTCTGCTGGAAAAATATATTAAATCTTCTGTCTACAAGTTGGTAATTTTTCCTTTTTACCCATGCACGCATATTTTAAGAGACACTCGGTAGACATACACAGACCTCAGAACACGTGTTGACCACACCACTCCTCTGAGCCTGCCGTTCGCGCCACAGCTACGTACCGCCACTCGCTCAGCTTATGTTCCTGCCTCCTACTCATCTATATTCAAGTATAATGTACCACGTACACGGTACATTTGGTGACAGTTTGGGTGTTTGGGTCTATTGTCTGTGACTCTTTTTTTTGTGGGTATGTGCGACTCCACGTGTTGCTGAATATTGATGTCCTGATGTCCCATGATGTCCTGATGTCCCATGATGTCCTGCTCACGGCGTCCCAACCCATGTTCCGTTTGTTTGTCGCGTGCCGCGCGCCCTGCACGCCTATCCTCTCTCTTGGTTGGATGTCCCGCCCGTACGCCCACGCCCATGCGGCTCCTCGGGGCCCCTGATGTCGGGGTATGTCACGTGCGACCTTCGCACGGCTTGGGGCCCCAAGCCCGCATCCACACGCCCGCTCTGATGTAGCTTTGTGGTTCTCTCCACCCCCGTGCCCCTCGCACGTGCTCATCTTCCAACATCCGTGCCCTCGTGGCGCCCATCGCGGGTCTGTTCCTGCTTCTTCATGCTCCACTGAGTCGTCAGCAAGTGTTATTATTTTCTCGTCACTGGACAATTGTGACCCCCTTTCATATTTTGCGTGTTTTTATTTTTTTCTTGTCACTTTGAAACGTGACTCAATGTCTCCTGTGCTTTGCGATATGCTGTGTTTTGCCCTATATTTTGACTTTATTTGACACATTTCTGGTTCCCATTTTTTATCTCAGCACAGTGTTGCTATATTTTTGGGCTATTTTTCTCATTCGAGTACATTTTCTGTGATTATGTTTGGGCTGCAACTATTTTTGTCATTTTCTTTACCGGCTTGTTCATTTTTAGTAGATTTTTGACCTGCGTTTTCTCCTTCTAAACCTCTTGGGCTGAGGTTAGGATATTCGGTGTCCACACGTGTTCACCGCTCCCGCACCCCCTCCCCTGGCCACACCTGCTGCCTGCTAGTCGGGGTCAGCCGGCCTTAACGCCTCCCCTCCCTCCCACCCATCTCCACCCGCCCGCCTCATCTCACCGGCGCGCCTGCTCGCCGCCCATCTCATCCCTCCGCTCGCGCCCACGCCACCCATCTCTGCGCGCCCACTCCCCCAGCGCGTCCACACACGCCCCCCTTTTGTGGCTTGTTTCCACGTCGCGGCCCAGCTTGCCGCCTTCATCGGCGATGTCTACAGTGGCACCGTGTCCGCCTTCTCGGCCTGCTTCGTGGCTTACGCCCACGCTCGCCGCCCATTCCTAAACTCATCTCTCCTTCTTTGGGTTTGTCAGTGTTTCAGCTGGTTTGGTTATAGAAACTGCAGACTCTATTTCCTACTGGTTGGTTGCCTGTATTAGTTTCAGCGCGTTTGGACAAGGAGTAGATTTCCCCATTTTATGTCTGTGTTGATCATAACGTGTAAGTACGTTTCATTTTTGCGTGGGTTTGTCCACGGCTGGTAACGTGGTTAAACTTAGTTGTTTCAGCATATTCAGTCTACGTCTTGCTTGTGCTTGAGTAGTTAATTAGTAGGTAATCTTGATCAGGTTATTTTATGTCCATGTCTTGTCAGTGTGCTTGCTTGCGTGTTGACGTTTATTTCTGGTGCAGTTTTAATATTTTAGTCCCCTGCCTCCATGGCATAGTGGTTCAGTGGTTAACTTAAATATATTCAAATTGGGTGTGTTTATCCCCTCATTTTTTTTTTAAAATGGTTAACTTAACATATATTTTTAACTTGGGTGTGATTTTATCCCCTCATTTTTTAAAGTGGTTAACTTAACATATATTCAACTTGGGTGTGATTTATCCCCTCATTTTTTAAAGTGGTTAACTTAACATATATTCTACTTGGGTGTGATTTATCTTCCCATTTTTTTTTAGTAATATTCATATATTCCACTTTGGTGTGATTTTATATTTCCATATTTGTGGGATTTTCTCATATTTTCTCATTTGGTACAGTTTATCTCATTATTTTGTGTGATTTTCTCATGTTATCGTGTAGTATTTTCCATGCTTGTATTTTTTTGAGTGATTCATTTGCATATATTCTCCTTAGCGTCATTTTTGGTTATCGGTTTATTTCAATCAATGTTTTGGTGTTGCCATTTAGCTTTATTGTTACCCCTTACAGTCCCTTATATATCTCCTATGTTATGTTCATATCTTTAGATCCCTATAATACGTGAGGGCACGTATTCTTTCGACGGGGAGGTAATGTACAGTACTGTAGGTGTACTCTCTCCAATTACTCTCCAATTACTGTCTTAGCACCTTCTTTCTATATTCTTTTGATCTCACCGACTAGGCAGCTGTGTCAGGAGGTATTTTCCTAGTTCCCGCCCCCATTAGCCAAGTGTCTTTTCTCCGGCGCTCCTTGACCTGTCTATAAATAGGGTAGACCGCGATCTGCCCGACACTCACACTCAACCCACTACTCACGGCCCTCAGAGGTCACACACATATTCTGCGTTCGTCTCGTCGGGGGCGGCCACGTGTGCCGCCCACGCCCAACATATTCCACTGTTCCTGTACTCCACTTCTGCTGAGAAATATATTCATCTTCTGTCTACAAGTTGGTAATTATTCCTTATACCCATGCACGCATATTTTAAGAGACACTCGGTAGACATACACAGACCTCAGAACACGTGTTGACCACACCACTCCTCTGAGCCTTAACCGCTCGTGCCACGGCTACCACAACCGACGCTACCAACACGCCCGCCACCAGCATCTCATCTCATGTTCCTGCCCTGCCTCTACTCACTATATTCAAGTATAATGTACCACGGTCATTGTATATGGCTTGATACACGTCACAAGTACGTCACCTCAAAAGTTCCACTGTCCGAATGTATACTCGGCTCTTACCAGCTTCGCCGTAAAAACCAAGAGTAAACTCCTTCATTAAACACACTTGGCAATGCACTCTACTGCCATAAATTAGGGAACGGTCTCAGACAAGCTGTGCCAAACTGTCATTTTGATCCAATTGTTTGTTCAGAAGATATTTGCGACAAACGATGCCTCATGGGGTCTGAAATGGATAGTAGGTGCATTCAAGGCCACGTACTTGTGTAAAAACATATGTTGACAATTTTGACAGTCACTTTATTGTAACTTCTATGGAAACTAATAATGCAATAATGATAATTGACCACATGCATTCATTTAGGTGGGATACCCACCTCCTACCTGCAGGAGGTAAACATGACAGTGTTTTCGTCGGCCCGGTGTGACGGCAGCTACTCCAACTTACCCCACTACGCGGAAACCTGGCCTCAGGGCATCGGGCAGGAGACCCTGTGTGCCGGACACCCTGACGGAGGGCGGAACGCTTGCCAGGTAATTGCCAAGCCACACTCACGTCACCAGTGACTCACTGATTGGTGTTCAAAGGATCTGTTGTGACTGGTGAGCTCAAGTGCAGTTCTCTTCCTCACGTGATCACGAATCTCATCCTTGTCTTACTTCTCCCTCAGGGTGACTCGGGCGGGCCCCTGATGTCTCAGGACACCAATGGACTCTTCGTGCTGGCAGGCATCGTGTCCCAAGTCTACGGCTGCGGCCACAAGGACTACCCCGGCCAGTACGCCAACCTACGCTACCCGCCCTACCTCGCCTGGATCAAGAAGGTCGCGTTCACAGTCTTCTAAATCCACAGACGGTCTTGAAGGTGGTAATGAGCGGCCCATCCGAGGAAACTTTCATGATAACCACTTGGAATTGTGGAAGAAAACACCTCAAGGCAAATAAACATTACATTCATTGTATGTGAGTATGTTTGATTCCAGGTAAAGGTTCCTCGTTAGCAGCGAACAGACTCCCCAAACACAAGTATGACGCACGATTATCAGTCTCGGACATCTCTTGTTTGTTTGTTTCTTTGGTTGCCAATCTGATTGTTTGTTAGCAGGATTAGGCAAAAAAGTTTCGGACGGATTTGCATGAGAATCTTACCAGAGGTGGGTTTGGCCTAACTTAGGAGTGATTTACTTTTAAGAGTTCATCCGGATTCACGAGTTTTTCCTAAAGGATATTCTGGGGCCTTGGCGTAAACTCAAGCTGCATATTCCTGAACCCCGAATCTGTCCTTTTTGCACTCAACTTTCCACCTTCTTCTGATCCCAGCTGGATTAACCTAGCGGCATTTTGAGGGTGGTGGCGGGATTAGTGGAAGGAGATTAACTCAAATATTTCTCACCTGCTATACTCTCTCTCTCTCTCTCTCTCTCTCTCTCTCTCTCTCTCTCTCTCTCCCCTCTCTCTCTCTCTCTCTTCTTCTCTCTCTCTCTCTCTCTCTCTCTCTCTCCTCTCTCTCTCTCTCTCTCTCTCTCTCTCTCTCTCCTCTCTCTCTCTCTCTCTCTCTCCTCTCTCTCTCTCTCTCTCTCTCTCTCTCTATATATATATATATATATATATATATATATATATATTATATATCTTTCCCTCCTCCACCATCCTTTGTCTCTCTTCTTCCATGTGTATATTTATACATGTGTATATTTAAAATGTATTTACAAATGTATTTAAATACAATTGATGTATTTAGTATTTAGTATTTAAAAACATTTCTCCTATGTATTTAGTATTTATTATTTAAATACATTCAATGTATTTAGTGCCCAACTCTGCACACACGTGTGCAGAGTGTGTGTGCGTGTCTGTGTGTGTGTGTGTGTGTTGTGTGTGTGTGGTGTGTGTCTGTGTGTGGTGTAAGGGTCAGGTGAGATCTTTTCCTTTCACCTCTCTCTCTCTCTCTCTTCTCTCGTCTCTC
>JACEEZ010021280.1:0-2500 GCA_016584305.1 Chionoecetes opilio | reverse complement strand
TTAAACATCATCTGTCCAACCTCTGTTTAAAATTATCTAGATTAATTCCACTCCTTCTCAAAGTCAAACCCTTCCCCCCAGTTGAAGTTCATGCTATGCATGTATTATGCTCACATTTATCCTCATCTCAATTATTGTAATCTCATTTGGTCCACCACTTATCCCTGTCATTTAAACCACCTAAATGTACTCCATAAAAAAGTCATCAGAATAATAAACAAAAGTGACTACTGCGAGCACACTCCTCCATTATTTAAATCCTTAAATATTTTGAATCTAAATGATTTATCAAAATTAAATATTGCATCCTTTATGTACAAACAATCAGCGTCTAACTACAATAATGACGAACTACTTCACAATTACCAAACCCGCAACCAACGCTCTCTGTCCATACCTAGTCATAGACTAACCCTATACAAACATTCCCTAATGTACCAAGGTCCCAAGTTATGGAATGATATCCCTGTACATATCAAACATTCACCTAGCTTAAGCACTTTTAAACATACATTCAAGAAACATTTATTATCATTATACTAGCTCTGTGTACTATTATCATTGTTATTATTGTTCTTGTACTTATTTTTTGTGTAATTCTTCACAGCAACTGTTTAATATTATTTATTACTAGTGTATATTATCCTGTAAATTAGTCTAAGTAACTTACTAACTATTATCGCCTGTTTATGTCAGTCTATTTGTTTAGTATTTATATACCTTGTGTTTATTTTATTTTTTTCTGTGTGTTTTCCCTCTCTCTCCACACCTTTGCCCAAAAAGCTTTTGCTTGTAAAGGGCTGTTTGCAACCCCATATCCTGTTATAATCATTATAAAATATTGTAAAATGGCAAACATAATAAAGTGTTAAAGTGTTAAAGTGTTAAAGTGTTGAGAAGGGAGGTGGAGGGAAAAGATGTGGTGCCCACAGCACCTCCCCGCCCCCGCCCCCCAGTTACAGACCCTCCAAACTTTTGTTTTGCCCCCCCACATTTACCTTGGCCCCAAGCTGCCATCCCAGAGTTTTTTAGGCTAGAACGCCACTGGCTTTAAAACCTATACACTAATGACGTCACTCAACGGGTTTTTTGAACCCGAACCTGTTTTTTTTTGCCTTTAACTAACCACCTTTTCTGACCCCACTGGAAAACCCCTAGCGGCATTTTGGGGGTGGGGGCTTTTAATATATATTATATTATAATTATATATATAATAATATTATATATCTGTTCTTCTTTTCTCTCTTTATTCTATTTCCCCCTCCTCCACCTCCTTTATCTCTCTCTTTCTCTCTCTGCCCTCTTCTCTGCTCTCCCTCTTGCCCTCCCCCACCTGCTACCTTCCCTGACCCCCCCTTTTCCCTTTTGAGCTTAAAGTCGGGACCACACCACACACCACCACACAGACGAGTGTTGTTTTGTGAAAAAAAGTTGGGTATGCTTTTTGAAATTTTTTCGAAAGGAAAAGGGGAAAAATACAAGGAATATAGGAAGGAGAAGGGGAATATAAAGGAGGCAGACGAGGAGGGGAGGGAGGGGGAAAAGAAAACAAATAAAAATAGAGAAAAGAGGGGGAGGGAAAGGGGGAAAAAAGAAGACAAAGTAGTGAGAGAGAAGAGAGAGAGAGAGAGAGAGAGAAAAAGAGAGAGAAGAGAGAGAGAGAAGAGAGAGAGGAAAAGGGGAGAAGAAGAGAGGAGAAGAGAGAGAGAAAGGGGGGAAAGGAGGGAAAAAAAGAGAGGAGAGAGAGGAGAGAGGAGAGAAGAGAGAGAGAGAGAGAGAGAGAGAGAGGAAGGACCTTCCTTTTTCCCCCCTATTGGTGGACTGGAAGTGGCCTCATTGTTTAATTTAAACCCGTAGTTGTAGTGGTAGTGGTGGGGGAATGAATCTCATCCATACTTTCATAGTGTGGAAAGGAAGGGGGGGGGGGGATAGAACATAACCTCACCCTCACCTCTTTGACCCCCCCCCCAGATCCTTTAATGGAGATTAAGTCGGTAAACAACCACACACACACCAAACCAACACACACACAAAAATATTAGAACACAAAAAAAAAAGGGACAAACTAAACACAAGTTAAAGTTCCAAACCACCTACAATTTCCCCCTCCTAACCTATTTATTTCCCCCCCTTTTTTTTAAAAACCGTAAAGACTCCCCCATAGCCTATATTACATAGCCAGATTTTGGGCGTGAAAACTTTTTCGTGTGGGAAAGGTTAAAAGGGAGAAGGAAAAATATAAGAGGGGGAAGAGGGGAAGAAGAAATGAAAGAAGAAAAAAAAGAAAAGAGAGAAAGAGGGGGAAAAGAAAAAAATGAAAGTAAAAGAGAGAATAAAAGGCGGTGGAGGAGGGAAAATAGAATAAAGAAGAGAAAGAAAAGGAGAGAGAGAGGAGAGAGGGGAGAGAGAGAAGAGGGAGAGAGAGAGAAAAGAGAGAGAGAGGAGAAGGAGAGAGAGAGGAGAGAGAGAGGAGAGAAGAGAGAGAGAGAGAGGGGAGGAG
>JACEEZ010021279.1:492279-494779 GCA_016584305.1 Chionoecetes opilio | reverse complement strand
GTATTCATCTAGCTGTATTCATCTAGTTGTATTTTACAGGGCCTGAGCTACACTCGTATTGCCCCGTCTCCATTGCTACATTTTTTATCATTCATCCTTAGTGCTTAGTGTTGGCCGAAACCACCACCCCGGGAGGCGGGTCACAAACCCCCGGCTAACACCCGGTACCCATTCACTGCTGGGTGGACAGGGGCTCGGGTTTTAAAGAAACAGCCAATCTGTTTCCGCTCCGCCCGGGGATCGAACCCGGGACTTCTTGGTTTTAAACCGAACGTGCTACCACTACACTACGGAGTACATTATGGTGTGTGTGTGTGTGTGTGTGTGTGTGTGTGTGTGTGTGTGTGTGTGTGTGTGTGTGTGTGTGTGTGTGTGTGTGTGTGTGTGGATTTAATAAAACTTTTTTGGCTTCTCATGATTTTCTCTTCTCATCCTTCTTCTTCTTTTTCGTATTCTTCATCTTTTTCTTATTTATGAAAAAAAAAAAAAAAATAATAATAATAATAATAATAATAATGATAATAATAATAATGTAATAATAATAATAACGATAATCACAATAACTATCTCTCTCTTCTGCCATCTCCCTTGCGAGATAAATTGATGAGAAATTGAATCCTGTGCCAGGTAAGTATGTATGAAAGATAATAATGTATGCATAAACAAAATTCTCTCAACTAATGAAGAAATTGAATAAACCTGCCTGAGTACCGTTTAAAACCATCCCAAGGTTGACCTTAACCTTTTCTGAAAGTTTGGTTGAAATTAGGACGGAGATGGCCGGACAGACGGACATTCAGTGAATTATAGTAAGAAACTCTGCGTTGACGTCTTGCCATGTTTCAGTAGCTCCGTATACTTTTATGCAATATTATTATTGTATGTTATTATTATTATTATTATTATAATTATTATTATTAATAGTAGTAGTATCATTATTATTATTATCATATTAATCATTATTGTCAATATTATTAGTCTTATTATTATTATCACTATTATTAATTATCAGTATTATTATTATTTTTACTATTATTATTATCATTATATTAACATTATCATTTGCATTGTGATTTCTTATATTATTATCTTTTATCATAATTACCAGTTATATCATTATCATATCATTATTAGTATTACTACCAGAAGTTACCCGTAATAAGTATGATGCTTAGAAAGACAATCGGAATGGCTTTGTACACATAACACCGTATTCAAAACTCTCTCTCTCTCTTTCTCTCTCTATTATTTTTTTATTTTGGCTGAAATTTGGACAAAAAAGTCGGAGCCTCAGCTGTAAAGACAGACGGACATACAGTAAATTATTGTCAGACTTAATAGTCTTCTCCGTGGTGCAGTGGCCAGCGCGCCTAGCAACGAATCTGGAGGCTCTGGTTCGAATCCGGGCCAAGACAGTCGGCGGTCAGCGCAAAAAGTTGTTCATCCTTCATTTCGGGGATTGTGGATAAATGGGTACCTGGGGAAACCTGGGTAAGGTAACTGTGGTAGTGTGGTAACCCGGGTGTCACATCCCGCCATGTCCCGCGGTAGCGTGATGTCACCCACCACAGCAGGCTCAAGGGTTAATGCGACGGAGATGAGCACCAAGGCCATGCGCCGCATAGCGTATTCCTATCTTTACTTCACTATCATTACTACATTTATCATTACTATTACTGTCATTGTTACATTATGATAAATACTATTATCTTTGTATTAGTCAGCATCTTTCCTATCATGCCTATCATTATCAATTATACTCAGTTTTCTTTTACAAGGTGAAAAATCCTGACCCCTTGCTGCTTATAGCAACTGATATGCGACTGAGATAGGAAGCCAGGAGAAGGGAATACTACGGGTCTTCTAAATTTCAGTTGTATTAGATCATAGTTAACCATATTATCAGGTAAACATATGCAAAATTTTAAGCATGAGACCTTAAGATAGAACGGAATTTTCGCCTCGGAAAAGAAATAGACTATAGTTATGCAAGTCAGGCTTATGGAGATTTTCTGAACGCATCCCATTACTTAGAGACCTTAATTCAACGTTAATTATGTAAGTCTAGAGCATTCACATCATCCAACACACACACTCCAGATTTGCATTAATTACAACGCAACCTTTACATTATTCATATAACACCCCCCCTTCACACACACACGCACACACGCAAACACACACACACACACGGTCACACACATGGTCACACACACACATACACACACACACACACACACATACAGTACACACACACACACACACACACACTATAAATTCATCCCTCATCCACCTCACTCTCTCTCACTACCTATTTCCCCTCAGCTTCATCTATACCATAGGAACACAACAGCAAATTTTTCCCAACGAGTGACCGCCATAATCGCCGAGGGAGCGAGCAAACAAGGGCCGCGATATTCCTTCCCTGTTTACTGAGGAGCCGCGGTGATGAAAGAGATGGAGTGAGTGGAAGTGTGTGAGATGAAAGGGTGAAAGAGAA
>JACEEZ010021279.1:467279-487279 GCA_016584305.1 Chionoecetes opilio | reverse complement strand
TCAAGGCTACAGCGTCGAGTGGCTTTCTCTGTGTGTCTTTACCACTTACAGAGCCTCTTTCTCACACTCACACTCTCTCCTCCTCCTCCTCCTCCTCCTCCTCCTCCTCCTCCTCCTCCTCCTCCTCCTCCTCAAACTTAATATGTTTTCCTTAAAGGATCGTAGAATCCGTGGGGACTTGATAGAAACCCTTAATTTCCTAAAAGGATTTGATGTCATTAATCAAGAGAACCTATTCGAGCTTTTTCCTCAAGTGACAACAAGAAATAACGGTTTAAAACTGAATGGTCAACGTTGCATCACAGATCTCCGTAAAATTATTTCAATGTTAGAGTTGTTGATCGATGGAACAAGTTACCAGCAAATGTTGTCGAAGCCAACACAATAACTACATTTAAAAATAGACTTGACGCGCACTGTAAAGTAAATGGGTATTAATAGTGCCCTGCGAATTCATATTATCGTCCCCCGGATCGATTAGTGTTAGTGGTAGTTGTAGTTAGTATATTTCATATCCTATCATTCTTCACTACGAAACTTCCATGTTCCTATCTTCTTTAGGGACATGGTATCCTTTTCCAACTGTTTTCTTACATTTAGTTGATAGTTAGTAGTATGCAGTTCAACAGATACCCTCGTTATGGACCAATAGGTCTCCTGGTGTCTGTTATTCCTATGTAATCCTATGTAATCCTCCCCCTGCTCTTCCTTCTCACTTGTTGACATGCATGCTGCAGAATCTGACATCTTCTCTTGATCATGTTTACTTGGAGGAGGAGGAGGAAGAGGAGGAGGAATACATAGGAATACATAGGAATACATAGGAATAACAGATACCAGGAGACCTATTGGTCTATAACTAGGGAATCTGATGAACTACATACTACTAACTATCAACTACGTATAAGAGAATAGTTGGAAAAGGATACCATGCCCTTAAAAAAGATAGGAACATGGAAGTTTCGTAGTGAGCATGATAGGATATGAAGTATGCTAACTACAACTACCACTAACACTAATCGATCCGGGGGACGATATAATATAAGTATAATTTCGCAGGGTAATATCAAAACCCAATTCCTTTCAGTACGCGTTCAGTCTGTTTTTAAAGGAAGTTATTGTGCTAGCTTCGACAACATTTGCTGGTAATTTGTTCCATTGATTTACAACTCTAACATTAAAATCATTTTTACGGAGAACTGTGATGAAATGTTGTCCATTCCGTTTTAAATCGTTATTTCTTGTTGTCACGTGAGGAGAAAGATCGAATAGGTTCTCTTGAATAATTGCATCAAATCCTTTAAGGATCTTCAAAAGTTTATATCAAGTCCCCACGGATTCTGCGATCCTTTAAGGAAAACATATTAAGTTTCCATAGTCTCTCTTCATAAGATGAATTTCGCAGAGATGGAATCAGTTTGGTTGCTCTTTTTCGAACTGAATCCAATTTAGCTTGACCTTTTTTGAGGAGGAGGAGGAGGAGGAAGAGGAGGAGGAGGAGGAAGAGGAGGAGGAGGAGGAGGAGGAAGAGGAGGAAGCAGTATGGAGGAGGAGGAGGAGGTGGAGAAGGAGGAGGAGGAGGTGGAGAAGGAGGAGGAGGAGGTGGAGAAGGAGGAGGAGGAGGTGGAGAAGGAGGAGGAGGAGGTGGAGAAGGAGGAGGAGGAGGTGGAGAAGGAGGAGGAGGAGGTGGAGAAGGAGGAGGAGGAGATGGAGAAGGAGGAGGAGGGAGCTATGTAATATCTCAGGGCTCTCCACTAGTTACCAGTGAGGTCTGGTTTTATTTAATGCGGCGTAAAAACAAGTGTGGGATTTGTGCCTCGGCCAGCGGTGAGGCTCGAGTAAAAGTATTATGGTGGTGACTGAACAATGTCCGTCTACAGTAGCTGCAATAAAACGGTTTGAAAGTAAATTTAAGATGAAGGTACAGAGAGAGAGATAAAAACCGAATGAGGGGTTGTTTGGAAATTTAAGATTTGTGCCAGACTCTATCAAAAGCTTTTGATATGTCAAGGGCCACAGCAAAAGTTTCAACGAAACCCCTAAAGGGGGATGACCAAGATTCCGTTAGGAAAGCTAGGAGATCGCCAGTAAATCGCCCTTTCCTGAAACCGTACTGACGATCAGATAGAAGCTTGTGAGCAGATCTAGGCCAGAAAGGGCAAAGAAAACATCATTAAGAAGGATCTTAATAACAGGCATAATATATTCAGAGGGTGGAGGAGAAGGAGGAACAACCCCTTAATTAACCAGGGTGGAATTTTCAGCAAAGGTTTGACTTAAGAGTACAGCTTTAAAAATAGATGCGACAGCTGTGGAGCAATCTGGGTGAAGCATAGGAGGGAAAGATGAAGACAAAATTGTTAGAGATGTTATAAGCTAGATGCTAGAAGTCACGAGAGGAGTTTGATTCAGAAATATTTTGACATTTTCTATGAATGAAGGAGTTTTTGGTAAGTTGGAGTAAAGATTTGGTATGATTACGGGCAGAAATATAAAGGGCATGAGTTTCAGGAGATGGATGCTTACGGTACCGTATGTGAGCTACCTCTCTATCTTGGACAGCATTAGAACAAGCAGAATTAAACAAAGGTTGACGGGCTTTAGGATTAGATAAAGTGTGTGGAATGTATGCCTCCATGCCAGAGACTACGACCTCAGTTATGCGCTCTGCACAAAGAGATGGGTCTCTGACATGGAAGCAGTAATCATTGCATGGAAAATCAGAGTAGTACTGCCTTAGGTCTTCCCACTTAGCTGAGTTGAAGTGCCAGAAGCACCTCCGCTTAGGTGGGTCCCGAGGCGGCACCGGAGCGATAGGACAGATTACAAAATTAAGATTGTGATCGGAGGAACCCAACGGAGAGAATAGTTTCACAGAGTAAGCAGAAGGGTTGGTAGTTAGGAAAAAAATGATGAGGGCGATGAGGGGAGGAAGTGTGAACATGGTGTGTGTGGAGGGAGAGAGGGAGGTGGTGGAGAGAGGGAGGAAAGGGATGAGGGAGGGAGAGGGAGTGAGAGTAATGAGGCTTGGCGAGGAAGGTGAGGAGCAGGAGGAGGATTACAAAGGATTGCAAAGGATTACAAAGGTAACACAAACAACAACAGACCATTAGGTCCTTACATGGCCGTTTGATTTAACTACACTACACTAACTACACAATAAGAGAGAAAGGATAGGAAAGTAGAAGCCTCCTCCCAACCCACCCACCCCTCCAGCCGAAGCTGGCCGGAAATGAAGTGATACCATGCAGTATAGAAAAACTGCATGGAATTTGTGAGGAAAGTTGAAAGCTGTAATCTATGGCTAACTGCTACTATGTTTGTAGGGGTAGGTTTAGTGCTTGATAGTAGGGTCACGTTATGTGTGTTTTGTAATGGTGGGAACACAGTGAGGGGGTTAAAGGGTGGTGAGGCAGCCTTGCCTGGCGCTTTCTAGGGAGGCAGCAGACAATCAGGCACCAGCTCCGTTCAATCCACTGCGGATTGTGTACTTTCCATATAGGACGCCGTACACTATTAATGCCCCCTGCAGGAGTGACCCCTGGTACCTTAAATCCCGATGGTGGTCACTAACTGTCAGGACCCTTGCTGATCCACAGCCCGTCACAGGTCGAAAGTAGTAGTGGTAACCGTTAACTCGGGGCTATCTGTGTGTGTTATGAGGTCTAATATAGTGTTGATGTAGGCTCAGTGTGGATGTTCAAGGGTGGTGCGGCAGCCTTGCCTGGCGCTTTCTAGGGAGGCAGCAGTCAATCAGGCCCCAGCTCCGTTCAATCCACTGCCGTAGTGCACTTTCCAAGTAGGACGCCGTAGACTTTAATGCCCCCTGCAGCAGTGACCTCTAGTACATAAATACCGATGGTGGTCACTAACTGTCAGGGCCTCTACTGAACCACAACCCGTCACAGGTCAAAAGTTATTGTAGTGACCGTTAACTCGGGGCTGTCTGAGACGTGTGGGAGGGGTTGTGTAGACGCGACTAGCAATCGTTTCAAGCAATGAGAGTAAGTATCAGAGGCCCGCGAGATAAATTTATTATTCCGAGATAAACAGTGACAACCGGGGATTTGATATGAAATATTTATCGGGGCGATTTTTAAATGATTCTATTGTATTTGAGTTTACTACGTCTGAGGGCAGCCCATTCCATACGTTTGCAACACGGTTTGTGAAGAAGTACTTTGCCTCGTTCCTTACAAACCGTTTCCTGCTTATTTTAAATCCGTTGTTTCTAGTTGAGCTTGACCGGTCTAGCGTGAAAAGATTTTCTGGGATTACGTTTGTAAACCCTTTGAAGATTTTAAAGACTTCGATGAGGTCACCTCTTATCCTTCGTTTTGTTAATGGGAATAAGGTAAGTTCTTTGAGCCGATTTTCGTACGATTTGTTACGCAATCTAGGTATCATTTTGGTTACTCTGCGCTGTATTTTATCTAGTTTATCTATGTCCTTTTTATAATAAGGTGACCAGAACTACACACAGTATTCTAGATGGGGGCAAACAAGCGAGTTAAAAAGAGTGAGTATCACTTTTTCAGATTTGAAACTGAAAGTTCGTCCAATAAAACCAACCAATTTGTTTGCAGTTTTTACTACCTCTATAATTTGGTTATTCGGTTTGAGATCTCTCGAGATTATAACGCCAATTTTTTTTTTTTTTATCAACACTTGTTAGTTGGAAACTGGATTGTTGATTTTTTTTTTTTTTTTTTTAATTAAACAAATATCCGATATATATGATTTAAATCAGATATATTTGATTTATATCGATATTTTTTTTTTTATTAATTTGATGTTCTATATGAAATCTTACTACTACAAGATATTGTTTAGCATATTTATAACTAAAAAGAAACAGAATAAGTGAATTAAAAATGCACGTAACATGAAATACAGATGAATTTACATATGAAAAAGGAATTTGTATGTTTATGGGTATCTTTAAATTTATCTATACTTTTTCTTAATAATGCTAATTCCACGTTTCACTATATATGGATTTAAATAAATACAAATTTTATATCAATTTTGTTGTAGTAATAATTACTTCGGCGGTTAATGAAGAGAATTATATTTTTTGTATGATAATCATAATGCATATTAAACTGCTTAATATCACTTTAGCTTTTTATAAACAAAAGTATCATGCACATTCAACTTTTGGTTATAGTAGTGTGGCTTTTTGTACTGTGCAGCAAAAAATATATCTATAATTGAGAACAAAATATTTCTGCTGTGAAAACAGCCACATGGCAATTCGCTATCTGAAAGTGCCAAAGTGGATTCCCCCGCACCACTCATGGTGTCTCATTATGATATAATTATACTACAATGATAAAATTGGTGTTCATAAAGCCCATTTGCTTAATTTTCCTTCTTTCCCCTTGCATTTTCAAATAATGATAAGGTTATGATTTAAATCAGTGATATATAAAAAAAATCATTTAATTTAAATCATGATTTAAATCAGTGATTAAAATCAATTTGATTTAAATCAAACAACCCTGGTTGGAAATCGTTCATCACGTAACTTTCATGCGGGTTGTTATTACCAATATGTAATACATGACATTTGTCGAGGTTGAAATTAATTTGCCAAGTCTTTGACCATTCTGTTAGCGTGTTTAAGTCGTTTTGTATGAGTTGGCGCTGAGATTCTGTAGAGGCTGTGTTTGTGATTTACGTCTCATCAGCAAATTTCGATATTCTGCATGTGATTCCTCGTCAATGTCATTTATATATATATTACGAACAGGATACGTCCGAGAACTGATCCTTGAGGAACGCCACTATTAACAGTGGTCCAGTCAGAAGAATTACCATTTATTACCACCATTTGTTTACGATTTGACAGCCAGTTTTCTATCCAATTTGAAAGATGGCCTGTTATACCATGAGCTTTTACTTTGCTAATGAGACGCTTATGAGGAGCTTTGTCGAACGCTTTTTGAAAATCGAGGTAAACTACGTCTACTGCCCTCGTGCTGTCGTACATTTTGAATACACTATTGTAAAAATCAAGTAAGTTTGTGAGTCATGAGCGTTTATTTATGAATCCATGCTGCGAATCCTAAATTTTTTTTTTATGTAATTTTCTTCTAAGAACTTAACGCTTTTGTCTCTTATGGTGGATTCCATTAATTTTCCAGCAACTGATGTTAAACTGATTGGGCGATAGTTTCCGGGCTGCAACTTGTTTCTTTTTTTAAATATGGGTGTGACATTAGCTAGTTTTCATTCGCACGGTACATTTCCGGTGAGTAAAGAAATATTAAATATGATGGAAAGTGGCTTTACTATTTCGTTCTTTGCTTCTTTTAATATGCGTGGCGAAATTTTGTCAGGACCAGGACTTTTGTTAATTTTCATGTTATTTATCGTGAGCAAAATGTCGCATTCCTAAGAGGTTAATGAGCTGAAGCAAGTACCTTTGTTCTGGGTTTTCGGGATGGGTTGATTTTGCATGGTGTTTTCTACCGTGAAGACTGATGCAAAAAGTTATTTAGAGTATCCGCCATAGATACTTCATTTTCTGTGTGTTTGCCATTTCATTTTCCATTTCCAACGGCCCTATGGTTGACGTCACTACTATTTCTTTTTAACATAGCTGTAGAAAGCTTTAGGGTTTGATTTGTTCATTTCGGCAATACGTACTTCAAAATTTTTCTTGCTCTGCTTAATAAGTTTTTTTCGTATTTCGTCAAATTCTGTCGTGTTCGAGTTTGTCGTCTTCATTTTGTATTTCTTTGTGTTTTTCATATGCACGCTTTTTAGCTGCAAGGCTGTCCTTGATTTCGCGGGTCCACCATTTCGATTTAAAATTTTGAAAAGATCGCCTATATCGCATCGGTATTGAGGATTGTATTGCTAAGTTAAGCTTACCGGTGAATTCATGCCATGCTGCATTAATGTCATTACTTTCTGCGATAACATTCCAATCGGTGTTCGGAGGAATGGAGGAGGAGGAGGAGGAGGATCTGGTCTTGTTAATAACGGCTTTGCTTTGGTGGTGAATTAATTTGCTCGAGAGAGAGAGAGAGAGAGAGAGAGAGAGAGAGAGAGAGAGAGAGAGAGAGAGAGAGAGAGAGAGAGAGAGAGAGAGAGAGAGAGAGAGAGAGAGAGAGAGAGAGAGAGAGAGAGAGAGAGGAGAGAGAGAGAGGAGAGAGAGAGAGAGAGAGAGAGAGAGAGAGAGAGAGAGAGAGAGAGAGAGAGAGAGAGGAGAGAGAGAGAGAGAGAGAGAGAGAGAGAGAGAGAGAGAGCCACCACTACTACTACTACTACCACTACTACTGCTACTACTAGTATACTACTACTACTACTACTACTACTGCTACTACTACTACTACCACTACTATTACTACCACTACTACTACTACTACTACTACTACTACTACTACCACTACTACTACTACTACTACTTCTAGCACTACTACTACTACTACTACTACTACACTACTACTACTACTGCCAATCGATCATTATAGTCAACACTCTACACTTGCAAACCTTTCTAATACATCTTCAGTTCTTCCATCATTACGCTACTCGACAATCACCATTATCACCATCATCATCATTTTCAACCCATCCTCATTCTTCCTTTATCCATTTTCCTTCACCTCCATACTGTTACGTTTCTTGATCTTAACCTTGACGCAATCTCTCACCCTGTAATCTCCCTTATCTTCCTTCCCCTGCCCTCTATTGCATTCTTTCATACCTTTCCTTGCCTAAATCTGTCACTTCTCTGTCTCAAACGCTCCCTTCCTTTCATAATTTCTTCCTTTTATCCTTCCTACCATCCTTCTTTCATTCCTTCCTTCCTTTCGTCCTTCAGTCCAACCTTCCTTTCATAATTTCTTCCTTTTATCCTTCCTACCATCCTTCTTTCATTCCTTCCTTCCTTTCGTCCTTCAGTCCAACCTTCCTTCCTTCCTCCCTCCCTTCTTTCATTCCTTCCTTCTCTTCCATCCCTCCTTCCCTCCATACCATCCTTCCATCCTTCCTTCCTCCATCCCTTCTTTCATTCCTTCCTTCTCTTCCATCCCTCCTTCCTTCCATCCTTCCATCCTTCCATCCTTTCCTCCTTCCATCCTTCCTTCCTTCCTTCCTTCTCTTCCTTCCATCCTTCCTTCCTTCCTTCCTTCCTTCTCTTCCTTTCATCCTTCCTCCCTCCCTTCTTTCATTCCTTCCTTCTCTTCCATCCCTCCTTCCCTTTCTTTCCTTCCTTCCTTCCATCCTTCCTTCTTTCCTTCCTTCCTTCCGTCTTTCCTTCCTTCCTCACTTGCCTTGCCTTCCCTTCCCTTCCCACCCCTAAAGTAAGCTAATCTCTCTTCTCTAAGAACCCTCTCTGAGACGCCTCACAACGCCTCGCCCCTACTGAAGAAGGAAGCAACGTTATACTAGAGTGTCTACGTATATATATCCCAGTTTATATCATCGTACGTTTGATGTAATATAATTCGCAAGGGAGCGGGAGCGTAACGTACAGCTGTAATTGTTCACAGTTAAATGCTAGGCAGAAGCCATTGCAATTTCATACATAGGTACACACACACACACACACACACACACACACACACACACACACACACACACACACACACACACACACACACACACACACACACACACACACACACACACACACACACACACACACACACACACACACACACACACATGCACGGACACATTGACAATCTCTCTGCCTGCCAATTAGAGCAAACTTTAATTCACAGTCTGATTATCTACCTGCAGCGGTGGTTATGTGTCCCGCGACCTGATCAATGTGGGTAAAGGTAAAACTCTCTCTCTCTCTCTCTCTCTCTCTCTCTCTCTCTCTCTCTCTCTCTCTCTCTCTCTCTCTCTCTCTCTCTCTCTCTCTCTCTCTCTCTCTCTCTCTCTCTCTCTCTCTCTCTCTCTCTCTCTCTCTCTCTCTCTCTCTCTCTCTCTCTCTCTCTCTCTCTCTCTCTCTCTCTCTCTCTCTCTCTCTCCATCATTAATGCATACGTTATTTTCCAACATAAATATAAACAGATTAGTAACAAGCTTCATCTCCCTACACAAGCATCATTAACACGTACACGTAATACCATATATAACTATACAGAAAACCTGACTCCATCTTCTTAGCCCATTAAGAACGTCATTTAAGTATATAACAGCAAAGAAATACACATAACTAACCTTTATCTTATCTATTTATATTAAAAGGTGTCGTTAAGAAAAGAAATATACGCTATACATGTACAAAACCATCACTTTAATGGCCACTTAACACTTCACGAAAACATGTGAATAGTAAAAGTTGTCCAGAGTAATTACGAATGTCCATTAATACAGATAATAATCGTCGCCTCCGTGGTGTAGAGGCTAGTGTGCCTGGCTACGAATCTGCTGGCCCTGGTTCGAATCCGGGCCAGGGCAAGTCAGCGACCAGCCAAACCAACTGTTCTTCCACCTTTTCGTCGTTGATAAATGGGTACCTGGGGAAACCTGGGGAAGGTAACTGTGGTAACCCGGATGTCAATCTGTGTCCCGGGGTAACGGGTCCTCACCCACCACAGGCTCAAATGGCTAATGACACGGAGATGAGCACCGAGGCCACGCGCAGCATAGCGTATGCCCCCATCTTTACCTTTATTAATACAGATTATTCGTTCCACCATACACACAAAAAAATATATGAGGAACATAAATTTTTGTTCATGGGTCTGTTAAGTGAAGATAGACGCTCGTTAATAGAGTGAATAACTGCGGACATTATAAAAAAAAGCTAAACTGCAAGTGGGGGGGTGAAACTTTTCGCCTTCCTTTCCGGCATAATAATGAACTTGAATAATGGGTACCTTGAATGAATTAACAAGGGGATAATGGACTCGCATTCCCTAAGCTATTCCCAACTTTTCCCGACCCAAAAAAAAAAAAAAAAAAAATGCATACCAAAGCTATTATTGGAATAATACAAAAACACAAAGGCAAAAAACGAGGCAAGTATTTTTTCTTTCACTTTTTGGGGTAGCTTACTAATGAAAAATACAGTAATTTTCTTCAGTAATTTAGGACTGAATAATGCATCTCATCTGTCCACAAAGTCTAAATGAGCTGAAAAATAGAAAGAATTGGGTGAAGAATGAAGATATCAAGAGGAAGAGGAAGAGGAAGAGGAAGAGGAAGAGGAAGAGGAAGAGGAAGAGGAGAAGGAAGAGGAAGAGGAAGGAGAAGGAGAAGGAGAAGGAGAAGGAGAAGGAGAAGGAGAAGGAGAAGGAGAAGGAGAAGGAGAAGGAGAAGGAGAAGGAGAAGGAGAAGGAGAAGGAGAAGGAGAGATGGAGATGGAGATGGAGATGGAGATGGAAATGGAGATGGAGATGGAGATGGAGGAGGAGAGGTAGAAGAAGAGAAGAGGTTTGAAGAAGAAGAGGAATACATACGAATACTTAGGAATAACAGACACCAGGAGACCTATTGGCCCATAACTAGGGTATCTGCTTAACTACATACTACTAACTATCAACTACATATAAGAGGAACAGTTGGAAAAGGATACCATGTCTCTAAAGAAGATAGAAACATGGAAGTTTTGTAGTGAAGAATGATAGGCTATGATGTAATACATCATATCCTATCATCAGCATCATATCCTACCAGTATCTAGTGGTAGTTTTAGTTAGCATACATCATTGATGTATGCTAACTAAAACTACCACTAGCACTAATCGATACGAGGAACTATACTATAAATTCGCATAGTAATACCAAAATCCATTTACTTTGCAGTGCGCGTCAAGTCTGTTTTTAAATGAAGTTATTGTGCTGGCTTAGACAACATTTGCTAGTACTTTGTTCCATCGTACAATAACTCTAACATTGAAATAATTTTACGGAGATCTGTGATGCAACGTCGACCATTCAGTTGTAAACCGTTGTTTCTTGTTGTCACTTGAGGAGATAGCTCGAATAGGTTATCTTGATTAATGACATCAAAATCTTTAAGGATCTTAAAGGTTTCTATCAAGTCCCCACGGATACTACGATCCTTTAAGGAAAACATATTAAGTTTCCGCAGTCTCTCGTCATAAGATGAATTTCGCAGAGATGGAATTAGTTTGGTTGCTCTTCTTTGAACTGATTCCAATTTGGCTTGATCTTTTACGAAACAAGGCGACCAAAATTGAACGGCATATACTAAGTGCGGCCTAACCAAAGACGTGTATAATCGTGTCATTATTTTCGGAGTTTTATGTTCAAAGTTGCGTTTAATGAAGCCCAACATCATATTCGCTTTTTTACTGGCAGCCAGGCAATGCGTACTGGTTTTTAAGATCATTACTAATGATGACACCTAAATCCTTTTCCTGCTGTACTTCAGCAGGAACGCTGAAATCAAAGATTTATTTTGCATTTGATAGTTATATTTGAGGTTATCGTTGCCTATATGCATTACTTTCCATTTATCGGAATTGAGGAAGAGGAAGAGGAAGAGGAAGAGGAAGAGGAAGAGGAAGAGGAGGAGGAGAGGAATACATAGGAATACATAGGAATAACAGACACCAGGAAACCTATTGGTCCATAACTAGGGTATCTGTTGAACTACATACTACTATCAACTAAATGTAAGAAAACAGTTGGAAAAGGATACCATGTCCCTAAAGAAAATAGGAACATGGAAGTTTCGTAGTGAAGAATGATAGGATATGAAATATACTAACTACAACTACCACTAACACTAATCGATCCGGGGGACGATAATATGAATTCGCAGGGCACTATTAAAACCCATTTACTTTACAGTGCGCGTCAAGTCTATTTTTAAATGTAGTTATTGTGTTGGCTTTGACAACATTTGCTGGTAACTTGTTCCATCGATCAACAACTCTAACACTGAAATAATTTTTACGGAGATCTGTGATGCAACGTTGACCATTCAGTTTTAAACCGTTATTTCTTGTTGTCACTTGAGGAAAAAGCTCGATTAGGTTCTCTTGATTAATGACATCAAATCCTTTTAGGATCTTAAAGGTTTCTATCAAGTCCCCACGGATTCTTCGATCCTTTAAGGAAAACATATTAAGTTTCCGCAGTCTCTCTTCATAAGATGAATTTCGCAGAGATGGAATTTGTTTGGTTGCTTTTCTTTGCACTGATTCCAATTTGGCTAGATCTTTTACGAAACAAGGCGACCAGAATTGAACGGCATATTCTAAGTGCGGCCTAACCAAGGACGTGTATAATTGTGTCATTATTTTCGGAGTTTTATGTTCAAAGTTGCGTTCCATGAAGCCCAACATCATATTCGCCTTTTTACTGGCTGCTAGGCAATGCGGACTGGTTTTAAGATCATTACTGATGATGACACCTAAATCCTTTTCCTGCTGTACTTCAGTTAACGATTTAGGGTGAGTGTTATTGTTTGCCAATTTGTGGGTTCAGGTCGGAACATGTGGATTGGATTGATATCATCGTGTGAGTCTGTGTGTACTGGGTGTAGGATTTCATGTGAATCTTCCAGGTTTCGCTGGGATTTATCAAACGTGTCCTTTCCGACTTTAGCAAAAAAAGTGTTGAAATGATTAGCGGTCTGTTTCATGTTGTCTTTATTATCATTATCAGCTAGCGGCTTAGCTTTATTTTTGTTATTAGGAATCAGTTCTCTTATCGTATTCCATATGGCCTTGCTGTTACCTCTATTATTTTCTAATTTTCTATTATAGTGTTCCGATTTAGAACGGTGAATCAAACCTCGGACTTGTTGTTTTAGGTTTTTATAAGCAGTTTCTAAGTTAGTGTTGCTTCTGTCTTTTTTCAAATCTTTCAGGGTACTATTTTTTTGTTGTATCAAAGTGTTCAACTCAATGATCCACGGAGCGAAGGGCCTCCTTACTTCGTGTGTCACTAAGGGTGTGCATAAATCTAAACACTTCGAAAAAACTTCATTAAGTATCTGAACCTGAGTATCAACATTATCAGCTGTGTAGATTCTATCCAATGTCTGACCTTCAGCTATTAATAAATTGCATAATATTTTTGGTGAGTAGTTTTTGAGTTGACGGAAGGTTTTGATTATAGGTTGCCTCTTGGGTTTAGTGATGTCCAACGTGACAGATATAAGGTCATGGTCAGCAATGGGACAAGCAATCACGGCATGATGAAGAGCTAAGGCAGGCGTATTTGTTACAATAATATCCAATAAGGTAGAAGAGTGGGATGTGGTTCTTGTAGGTTTGTCAATTAATTGAGTTAATTTTGTGTTTTTGATTATGTGTTCCATCTTGTTGTTTTTAGATAAAAAGTTACAATTAAAATCACCAAGAACGTAAAAAGTCTTGTTACGTAAGCGTATGTAATTAAAAACATCAGAGATATAGTCAAAAGAATTTGAGTTAGAGTGAGGGTGGCGATACATGCAGCCTATGATAACAGAAGGTAATTTCCTGCACTGCATTGTAAGCCACAAGTCCTCCACCCCATCAATGTGCTCGATATTTACATTTATTGGAGTAACAGTAAGAGTAACCGTGACGTATATGCACACGCCTCCTCCTCTAGCTTTATCATGTCTGTATACATTAAAGTTGGGTATATCAATATGCTGGTCTAAAACATCGTGAGTCAGCCACGTTTCAGTCACACATAAAATATCAGGTTTACGCTCATTAACTAAAAGACATATTTCATCCATATTTGCTAAAAGACTTTGTGCTTTAATCTGATCGATTTTCAAGTTATTCCTTTTATTAACACTAGCGGCGCTGTCTTCATGGCCAGGCTCCTATGCATTGGGATGCTGACATAACCTTCCTTTGTGTCCAATTTGATGGCAGTGTCCACACCTCAGTCTGTGGTCAAACCTGCAGGTAACCTGGCGATGGTTGAATTCCCCGCAGTTAAAACACTCATATTTAGGTGCAGTATGGTGGGGTGTGTGGCGGGAATCGAGCTGAGAGTGTGGCGCCACGTAAATGTTGAGGCGTGGCTGGCCGCGTTCCCGCCTGGCGTGTTGTAACCCCTGCGTGCGACATGGGCCAACGTGGCATCAGTTCGGGGCCGGGAGGCAGAAGTATGGTGTTCGGAGCTGCTGGGGTGGCGAGGCGGGGCGGCACCACGGAGGGCGAAGCCTGGTGGGGGCTGTGGGGCAGCACCGTGGGTCGGCTTATAAGGTGGGGAGTGTCGCACAGTGTGGGGGTTGGGGTGGCGGGGGGGTTGTCGGGGGGGCAAAGTTTGAGAACTCATGTCAGTATTATATACATTCCTCGGGGCTTTCTTAATAAATTTCCAGTTGTTACACAATCGAAATTCAGGACACTGTGCTTCTATTGTACCTTTGTTGGTAATTACCTTTAATTGGTAATAATTCTATTATAATAACGCCTAGCCGATTTAACTCTGAACTATTGTCTTCACCTTCAAAACACATGTCGTCTAATTCACCGGTACTCAGCCTAAAGTGTGGAGGAGTTTTAACGATCGTGATGCCGTTTGATTCGCCCCATTTGACCAAGTGTTCATTGTAAGCTTCGATTTGGTCTTTAAATTGTTGTAGCATTGCGGGGAGACTACCTGACATACGTATATTTTCATTTCAGAGTTTTTCTCCTTTAGGTCACTTATCAAAGAGCCCAAGTTATCAAGAATTTTTTCACTGGGTGAATCTTCAAGAATATCATTAAGTCCATAATAAATCACACACTCAGTTGGAGTCCGGTGTAGTTTTTCCGTGATCCAGCTTTTGAGCAGGTCAACATTGGCGCCGTGTATGGTCTTTACGGAGCAGTTGTCACCCAGGTCGCTGCGTAGAACCGTGCGTAAGTTTGTGTCCCCCAGGAGTAGACAGTGTGGAGGAGATGAATTGTTGTTCGTTGCCTGGGGCTGTTCACTGTTGTTAGAGCTGAATTTCTGCTCCAGGTCGTCCGCTCGTTGTTGGAGTGCCTTGATGGTCTCGTATGCAGTCTTGACCTCCATGTTCAACAGCTCGATCTCCATGTCTTTGGTATGTAATTTAGCTATGATACTCTCAATGTCCAGGGCCAGTTTGTAGACATCTATTTCAGCCTTGTCACCGGGAACTTCTGAATCAGGGCTGACTGTTTGAGAATTCAGAAGTATCATATCGATGAGTTCGCTTTTCGTTGTCCATATTTTTGTAAGGCCCAATTCACGACACTTTTTTTGGAGGTCTGCTTTGTAAAAATTGGAGTCCAAGAACTCTGGTGAAGCGTTTCGGAGATTTAGTAGGTCAATCCAATCAACTTCGCTTAGTACCCTGCTGAGCTTCGTGAAATCTGCTTTATTATAATTGGGAACTAATAACCGATTTTCTGATGATGATGATGAGGAGGAGGAGGAGGAGGAGGAGGGGGAGGAGGAGGAGGATGATTACACAGGATTACACAGGAATAACAGACACCAGGAGACCTATTGGTCCATGACGAGGGTATCTGCTGAACCTTTAACTACTACTACTTTACTACTAACTATCAACTACTTGTAAGAAAACAGTTGGAAAATGATACCATGTCCCTAAAAAAGATAGGAACATGGAAGTTTCGTAGTGCAGAATGATAGGATACGAAATATACTAACTACAACTACCACTACCACTACAACTAATCGATCCGGGGGAGTAAATATGATTTCGCAGGGCACTATCAATACCCATTTACTTTACAGTGCGCGTCAAGTCTGTTTTTAAATGTAGTTATTGTGCTGGCTTCGACAACATTTGCTGGTAACTTGTTCCATCGATCAACGACTCTAACATTGAAATAATTTTTACGGAGATCAGTGATGCAACGTTGACCGTTTAGTTTTAAACCATTATTCCTTGTTGTCACTTGAGTTGAAAGCTCGAATAGGTTCTCTTGATTAATGACATCAAATCCTTTTAGGATCTTAAAGGTTTCTATCAAGTCCCCACGGATTCTACGATCCTTTAAGGAAAACATATTAAGTTTCCGCAGTCTCTCTTCATAAGATGAATTTCGCAGAGATGAAATTAGTTTGGTTGCTCTTCTTTGCACTGATTCCAATTCGGCTTGATCTTTTACGAAACAGGGCGACCAGAATTGAGCGGCATATTCCAAGTGCGGCCTAACCAGGGACGTGTATAATTGTGTCATTACTTTCGGAGTTTTGTGTTCAAAGTTGCGTTTTATAAGGCCCAACATCATATTCGTCTTTTTACTGGCAGCTAGGCAATGCGGACTGGTTTTAAGATCATTACTGATGATGACACCTGAATCCTTTTCCTGCTGTACTTCAGTTAACGATTTATTTTGCATTTGATAGTTATATTTGAAGTTATCGTTGCCTATATGCATTACTTTACATATATCGGAATTGAATTTTAATAGCCATTTATCACTCCAATCTGATAGTTTGTCGAGATCACTTTGTATGAGTTTGCAGTTTTCTCTAGTAAATGCTTTACCACCTAATTTGGTGTCATCTGCAAATTTCGATATTTTAGATACAAGTCCGCAGTCCAGATCGTTGATATATATCAGAAAAAGAGTAGGACCCAAGACCGAGCCCTGAGGCACCCCACTGGTAACATCTAACCAATCAGATGCCTCGTCATTTATTACTACCCGCTGTTTACGATTTGAAAGCCAATCGCCAATCCATGAACATAATTGCTCTCCTAAGCCATGTGCCCTTAGCTTGGTCAAAAGTCGCTTATGGGGAACTGTATTGAAGGCTTTCTGAAAATCAAGGTATATTACATCCGAGGGAATTTTAGCGTCCCAGTTTGAATAAATGACATTGAAAAAAGCGTGTTGGTTTGTTAAGCAGGATCTCTTATTTCGAAATCCATGTTGGGAGTTTAGTATTGAGTTATTTTCATCGAGAAACGACACTATTTTATCCTGCAATATTTTCTCAAATAGTTTAACAATCACAAACGTTAGACTAATTGGGCGATAATTACTTGCGAGGCTCCTACTCCCTTTCTTGAATATCGGTGTAACATTAGCTAATTTCCACATACTAGGAACATTTTTGTCCATTAGCGATTTATTGAGAATAATCTTTAATGGAAGCGAAAGTTGACTGTGACATTCGCGAAGTAATCGCGGCGAGATTTCGTCCACCCCCACGGATTTTGCTGGGTCAAGTTTTTGCAAATACTTTGATATTTCGTCTACTGTTATCTCTCCTATTTCCAATCTATCGCGTTCGAGTCCCACATACATGTTTACTGGTAATGGAGCTTCGTCTTCTTTAATAAATACCGCATTAAAGTAATAATTGAGTACGAATGCCATGCTCTTATTATCATTTACCAAGATGTTATTCTTTTCTTTCAGTGGCCCAATACTTATTTTGACGTTTTTCTTACTTCGAACATATTGAAAGAACCTTTTTGGGTTTGATTTGGATTCCTATGCAATGTTTTCTTCATAGTCGCGCTTTTTAGTCTTAATTAATCCTTTGCAACGAAGTTTTACGTCATTGTATTCTCTAGAATCGCAGTCCGCATTTGAGGAGGAGGAGGAGGAGAAGAGGAGGAGGAGGAGGAGGAGGGGAGGAGGAAGAAGAGAAGGAGGAGGAGGAGGAAGAGGAAAAGAAGAACGAACTGGAGAGGATAAGACCGAGATGATCCATAGCTCCGAGAACTGACAAAGGTAGGGGTAGAAAGGGAAGGAAGAACATGAAGAGGGGAAGGTGGGGGGAAAGAGGGACAGGGGTGGGGAGGGAGGGGAAGGTGGATCATGTGGGGATAAGGTGGGGATGGATAGAGGGACAAGGGAGGAGGGAAGGGGAAGGTGGATCATGAAGAGGGTGAGGTGGGGGTTGGATAGAGGGACAAGGGATGAGGGGACGGGAAGATGGATCATATGGAGGAGAAGGTGGGGTGGTTTAGAGGGACGAGGGTGGGGAGGGAGGGAAAGGATGGGAAGGTGGATCATGTGGGGATAAGGTGGGGATAGATAGAGGGGCAAGGGTGCAGGGGAGGGGAGGGTGGATCATAAAGGGGGAAGGGGAGGGGAAGGAGGGACAGGGGTGGGGAGGGAGCAGAAGGTGGGGAAGATGGATCATGTTTGCGGGAAGGTGGGGGTGGATAGAAGGACAAGGGTGGGAAGGGAGGGGAAGGTGGAGCATGTGGGGATAAGGTGGGGGTGGATAGAGGGACAAGGTGGATGAACTGACCGTAATATCAAGACACAGGGCTTCATGGTGTCCTAGAAAGATAGCGAGAAGGAAGACTGATCAAGGAAAGATAGATAATATAAGGTGATTGAAGAAATATATAAAGAGATAGATGACAGAAGAAAGATAGTGAGGGGAAGACTGGTTTGTTTATATTTGTATTTATGTAGTCACCACCACCACCACCACTATCATCATCACTATCATTATCACTACTATGTACGTAACTATCAAAACACAATATCTGAATTATCACTATATTTCATCATCATCAGCATCACCACTATATAGTCATCATCTTTCATAACACAACCACCATCACGACCACCACCACCATCATCACTATCATCATCATCACTATTACTACTATATACGTATGTACTATCGAAGCACTATTTCTGAATCATCACTATATTTCATCATTGCCATCATCACAACCCCTATATAGTCATCTTCTTTCATCACCACCACCATCACCATCAGTATCACTACTACTATACTATTAAAACACTCTATCTGAATTATCACTATATTTTATCATCACCATCATCACTGGCACTATTTAGTCATCATATTTCGTCAACACATCCACCATCAGCGCTAGCATCACCATTATCATCACCTCCACTGCATTATCATCATCCAGCTATCTATTTCCATCACTACATCTGAATTATTATCATCTGTCATCACCACTATCACCACTATCATCATCACTACACTTTAATCATCATCATCTTTCGTCATCACAATCACATCCTCCATTACGTATAATCTTTTATATTTTGTCTGTCACATTATTTCGCAAACACGCGGGGCGGCAGTCAACACAAAGCAGATTGTTCATAAACATTGAAAGCCATTAGTGCATCACACACATGCAAAATAATAACAATATCACAACGGGACTCAAATTTCGCACCAAAATAATAGTTTTGCAAGTTTTTTATATTTGTTTCTGGTTATATTTTTGTATCATCATTAAAAACAATAACAATAGTGACAAAAATTATCATTATTATCATCCTCATTATTATCATTATTAAGGCCCCAAAGACCAAGAGAAAGAGAGAGAGAGAGAGAGAGAGAGAGAGAGAGAGGAGAGAGAGAGAGAGAGAGAGGAGAGAGGGAGAGAGAGAGAGAGAGAGAGAGGAGAGAGAGAGAGAGAGAGGAGAGAGAGAGAGAGAGAGAGAGAGAGAGAGAGAGAGAGAGAGAGAGAGAGAGAGAGAGAAAGAGGAGAGAGATGAGCTTAGAGATAGAGGCGAGAGAGTAGTCAGAGACCGAGAGAGAGGACATTATTACTATTGCTTGATACCAAATTTCTCCATTTTATATCTCATCCATTTCTTTATTTTGCCTATTTTTAATGGTTTTTGCACTGTATTATCATTATTATATTTGTTGTTACTTAGTCCTCTCCCTCCACACAGCGGCAGTGAAGCGAACTAAGTCATATTCTCCCATGACTTGCCTTGACAAGCTTAACTCTAAACTTTGCAAATGTAGCGCAAAACATCTCTTCTCTTCTCTCCTCTCTCTCTCTTTTCTCTCTCTCTCTCTCTCTCTCTCTCTCTCCTCTCTCTCCCCTCTCTCTCTCCCCTCCTCTTTTCTCTCTCCTCTCCTCTCTCCCCTCTCTCTCTCTCTCTCTCTCTCTCTTTCCAGATAATTGAATAAAAAAGATGAATAAATGCAGCGACAAATATACACATAAAAAAGTAATTAAAGATGACGCAATAAATTAATCAAAATAATGAAACAATCCCATCGGATGTGACGACTACAAATACATTTTTTCTAAACGTATCGCATCATAGAGTGAAATCTAATGAAATATTTGATAACAGTAA
>JACEEZ010021279.1:454779-462279 GCA_016584305.1 Chionoecetes opilio | reverse complement strand
GAGAGTGGAGTATTTTTTAGTAATTTTGTTTATAAAAAGGGAAATAATTTGGGCACTATTTCAAAGTGTGTGGACCCGGCGGTGATGAGACCCGGGGTTTAAAACCGGGGGGGGGCGTGACCTCCCGGGCCCGGTCCCCACAACCATTGAAAAAGAACAAAAGGAAAACTACAAAAAACCCCGGGGAAAGTTTTAACGTACACGGGGTATTCTTAAACCATGTACTTTTAAAAACCCATTAAAACCCCCTTTTCCCATCGCAAGCCCAAATTTCCCGAAGACAACAATATATTTTTTTTCAGATTTTTTTGGCCCAAAATTTTCTTAAGGTTACAGATCCCCAGTGACCACCAATTTGGGAATGAATGGTGGTAAACAAAGGGGTTTGCCAAAACTATCGACACAGTTTTCCCCCCAACCTGGGGGAAAAATTTCCTGCTGGGGAAAAAATTAAAGGGGGATTCTGGGGGAAAATTTACCCCGGGGGGACATCTAAATTTTACTGCATTTGGGCCCGACGAAAAAAAATTTTAAATTTTCAGATTTAGCTACGGGACTTCTTTTTTTTTTTTAAGGGTTTTATATATATAGAGAGGATAGTTTTCAAATTTATTTTTTTATTAAGAAAGAAAAATTTTGTTTTTTTGGGCTATTTTTTTTCCTCGCCACATGAAGGGGGGGAAAATCCGGAGGGTTGAACGGGGGGAAGGGGGGAAAAAACAGAAAAAAAAAGGTTTGGGAACCACGATTAACATATAAAAGGGAACGGGAATTCCCATGGAAATGGGCCTTTTTTTAAATGAAAAAAGGACATAAAATCTCACCACTCATTATCCCAAACCCATTTCCACCACTCATTACTCACAACCCCATCCCTCCCCAATCATTACTCCACATCCAAGACCTCACCCCCCCTCAATACTCCCACACCCCCCAAAACCTCACCACCTTTTATTCCCCACATCCATCCCTCACCACTCATTTTTTTACCCCAAGACCCCACCACTCTTTACCCCCACACCCATACCTCACCATTCTTTAAATCACACCCCCAAAAAATACCTCCCCCACTCATTATTTCACACACCCAAAACCTAAACACTCTTTAAACTCACAAAAAATCCATACCTCCCCCACTCATTACTCCCACCCCAATCCTCACCACTCATTATTTTTCCCCCAAAACCATACCTCACCCCCTCATTACTCAAAAACCAACCCATACCTCCCCAACATTATCAAAAAACCCTTTAAACCTCACCTTTCATTACTCCACACCCAACCTCACCCCTTACTCCACATCCATACCTACCACTCATTACTCACAACCCCAACCTCCCCACTCATTACCCACAACCCAAAAATCACCACTCAAAAATCACAAAAAACCCATACCTAAAACCTTTATTCCCCCCCAAAATCCAAAACCTCACCACTATTACCCCCCCAACCCATCCCCTCACAACTCATTACTCCACACATCCTTTTACCTCCCCAAATCATTACTCACACATCCTACCCATAAAACCACCCCCATTCCCACTTTCCCCCCCCCAAATCCTTTACCTAACCACTCATTACCCCACATCCATACCTCCCCACTCATTACTCCCCCCCCACCCCCCCCCAATTTCCCCAAAAATATTCACCACTCTTTTACTCACCACACCCCATCCCTTTACTACTCATTACTCCCACATCCATACCTCACCATTTTAAACTCCCAAAACCATACCCCCCCACTCTTTCCCTCACACACCATACCTCACCACTCATTACCACACCCCCATACCCGCCACTCAGAATCGCACACCCAACCCCCCACCCACTCATTATTTCCAACATCCATCCCTCACCACTCATTATTTCCCACATCCATACCTCCCCACTCATTACTCCCACACCAAAACCTCACCCCCTCATTACTAACAATCCTTTACCTCCCCAAACCCCTTTAAATCACAAAAAACCCATACCCACCACTCATTAATCCACACCCATATTTCCCCAAATCATTACTCACACATTCCATACCTCCCCACTCTTTACTCCCACATCCATCCCCTTCACCACTAATTACCCCAAAATCCATCCCCACCACCATTAAAATTTATTTCCCACACCCAAAAACCTCCCCAAATTATTACTCACCACCCCTTCCTCACCATTTCATTCCTCACACACCCAACTTCCCCCCAAAAAAACCCCATTTCCCTTAAACCACTCACCCAAATCCCCTCACCACTCTTACTCAAAACCCATCCCTACCTCTTTTTGTGTATTTAGAACTGTTTTTTATAAATACTTTGGGTTTTTAAACGTATTTTAATACAGTATTTAAATTTTTTAAAAAATTTTTAAATACTTTGGTATTTAAATACTCATAATTAAAAATATAAATACTTTTTATCAAAAAAATTAAAAAAATAACCCCTCAATTTAATCCAATTACTCAAGATAATTGATCAATTGATTAAATAAAACAATAGGAAAAAATCCTTTATCTTTTATTTAAGCAATTTTGGATTTTTTTAATCAAGAAACTCAATTTAATGATAAAAATTGGTTTCGTTTTAAAATGTAATTTTCAAAAGATTTTAAATTTCATTCCTAAAAAGTATTTAGTAATTTTGGGATTTTGTAACCTTTTCCCCTGTATTTATATTTAGTATTTAAAAACATTTTAATGTATTTAGTGCCCCGCTCTGCCCATACCCCCACCAAATCATTACTAAAACCCCAAACCCTTACGTATATATCACCACTCCTTACACCACCTCATATATATCACCACTCATTTCTACCACACTCATAATATCACCATCATTACTACCCCCACTTTGTACCTCATAACTCATTTCTCACACACCCAAAACCTCACCACTCATTAATACCCCCTAAAACCCCACCCCCTCATTAAATCAAAAAACCCCTCCTCCCCCAAATCATTACCCCCACTCCTACCTCAACCCTTATTCCCCACCCTCAAAACCTCCACCAAAAAATCAAAACTCCCAAAAACCCATACCCAAACCCCTCATTACTCCCCAAAATCCTACCTCAAACCCCCCATTTCTACACATCCACACCTTTACCACCATTACTCCCCAAAATCCATAAAACCCCCAAACCCCTCATTACCACACAAACCATACCTCACCACTCATTTCTCACACATCCCTACCCAAAAACCCATTTATTTTTTACTCAAACAAACCCTACCTCACCCCCTTTATTACTCCCACATTCCCTAGCTTTGCCACTCATTTTACTCCCACAAAACCAAAAAGCTCACCATTCATTACTCACCCCAAAATCTTTCCACAACTCATAGGGTCACCCCCTCATTACTCACACACCCCATACCTCCCCCACTCATTACCAACCCAAAACCTCACCAAACCCTTACTCCCCAAAAACCATACCTTTACCACCCATTATTTCCCCCCCCCCATACCCCCCCCACTCATTACTCCCCCCAACCCCCCAAACCTCACCCAAAATTATTAGTCCCAAACTCATAGTCACCCCTCATTACCAACAATAACCCCCCGCCCACCCAAACAAAACTCCAAAACCCCTCATAACCCCCACCCTCATTACTACCACGTCATAGCTCACCACTTCCATTTCCCCAACTCCTATCTCACCCCTCATTACTCACACCCAAAACCTCAACCCCCCTTAACCCCCCCAAACCCTACCTAACCCCCCCAATTTTTATCCCCACCCAACCCCCAAAAACCCCAACCCAACCAATTTCTCCCACACTCATACCTCACCACTCATTTTACCCCCAAAATCCATACCCCCCCAACCCCAACCCCATTATTCCCCAATTTCCCTACCGGGACCACTCATTTTCTCACCATTTTCCAAATACCTCACCACCCCAAATTTATTACTCAAACACCCAAAACCTCAAACCCCTATTAATTTTCCCCCACTCCCTAGCTCGGGCCCCTCATTACTCCCCCACTCATAGTCACCACTCCCTTAAACTCACCCCACTTTATTAAATCCCAACTCATAACTCACCACTCCCTTTTCCACCCATCCTAACCTCAACCCCTCATTACTTTCCCCAAACTCATAGGTTTACCCCCCAAATTAAAACCCCTCCCTAGCTCACCACTCAATACTCACCACTCACCCTTTTACCCATCATTCCCAACCCCGCCATAGTCACCCCAAATTTTTCTTCCCACTCTACCTCACCACTTTATTACTTTATACCCCTCCTCACCAATATTACTCCCAAAACTCATACCTCCCCCCAAATCCCCCTTTCCCCCCCAACCAACCTCACCATTTTATTTTACTCCCAAAAACTATAGCTCACCACTTAATTTCTCACCAAATCATACCTCACCACTCTTTTCTCCGACACTCAGACCTCACCACTCCCTTCTTTTCTCCCCAAACCCCAAACCCACCACTCTAAAAATCCTAAAACCCCAAAACCTCACCACTCATTACATCCCACACTATCCTCACCCAAATCAAATTTCTCCGGGGCACTCATTTCCTCAACCCCTCCAATTAATCCCCCCAAACCCCTAACCCCCCACCACTCATAAACCCCCCACAACCCCTACCTCACCAAATCATTATCCCACACTCATACCTCACCACTTTATTCCCCCCACCCATACCCTTAAACCCCTCATTACCCCCAAAAACCAAAAACCCTTTCCCCACCCACTCATTACCCCCCACACTCAACCTCACCACCCTTTTCCCCCACAACCCAAACCTTAAACCCACTCATTATACCCACCCCATTCCCACCCCCTCATTACTGCCCCCCCCACCTCTTCCTCACCCTCATTACTTCGCACACCCTTCCTCACCACTCATTCACTCCCCCATCCTTTCCTCACCACCATTACCACACACCCCTAGCTCACCACTCATTTAAAACCACAAACCCCTACCTCACCATCAAAACTACACAAAACCCCTACCTAACCCCTCCCTTACTTTACCCCCATACCACCAACCCCACCCTCATTACTCCAAAACCCTACCTCACCCCTCATTTCTCATCCCCCAATCATAGCTCACCAATCATTTCCCCACCTCTACCCCACCCCGCTTCTCCGAAAAATCATAGCTCACCACCCACTTCATTACACCCCTCATCTCAACCCACCACTCTTACTCACACACTCAAAACCCCCACCTCGCATTACTAAACACAACCATACCTTTACTTCCATTATTCCCCCAAAACCCATTTACCTCACCACTTTTAAACCCCACACCCAAAAAACCCCCAACCCCAAAATTCTTACCACCCCCCTCATTAAACCCCCCAAAAATCAAAACCTCAAACCCCTCATTTAAATACACATCCATACCTCACACTCATTACTCAAAACCCATTCCCCCCACCACCCCATTACCCCACACTATTTGCTTACCATCATTTTCACAAAGCATTACCCCCCCCCCCCCTTTATTACTCCGAAACTCATAGCTCACCACTTTAACCCACTCATTTTGCTCACCACTCATTTTAAAACCCCATTTATAAAATCACCCTCATTTTCTCCCCCAACCCCTACCTCACTACTCCCTTTCCCCCCAACCCCTACCCCACCACCCCATTACTTCCCCCAAAACCCCTACCTCACCACTCATTACTCCCTATCCACCTCACCCCTCATTAACACACATCCATCTTTACCAATCATTACTTAAAACACCATACCTCACCCCTCATTACTCACACATCCATTCCTCACCCTTCAATTTCTCCCACAAATCATACTCCCACACTCATCCCCAAACCCCTTTATTATTTACAAAATCCATACATCAAACCCCTCAAATTTCTCACCCATCCATACCTAAACCTCATTACTACACATCCAACCCCAAACCCCTATTACTCCCACACTCATTAACCCCAACATTTCCTCCCCCCCCCACTCATTTTTCCCCCACTCATTATTACCCACCCATACCTAAACCAATTTTTACTACCACAAACCATTTCCTCAAACCCCTCAATTTTCTCCCACCCATACCTCCCCCACTTATTACAAAAAACCACTCACAAACACTCGCTTTTGAAAAACCCCTGATTTGATTCCCTTTCTATTTTAAAATAACCTTTTATTGTTTACAAAACATTTAAGAAAAGTTTTTTAACTAACTTGGGAATATAAAAAACCTAAGTAACAATTGTAAAAAAATAGTAAAAATACCAACTCGAATGCGAGTTAGGCGCTTTAGTAAATCCCGTGTTTTTAATACGTACATTTTTTTTTTTACTATTTTTTATTTAAAAATATTTTTTAATTTTTTTTATCTATTTTTTTTTTTTTATTCACGGGGACCCCCCAAATGGGGGCCCGGGGGCCCCGAGGCTGCGCCTCATTTAAACCCCAAATTTAAAACCGCCACTGGCCATGGTTCACCCATGGGCTTGTCCAAAGCGAGTGGGCTCCAAAGGCAGTTTCACCCCTTTCCCGGTGCGAAAATTGGGCTCATAAAACCGATCTTTGGGGAATTTTGGGGCCCACACACCACACTCCCCCCACCCCTCCACTTTTTCAAGGGAGACAAATAATTTTTCAAATGAAAAAAACCCGGTTTAAAGATTGGGGGGCCGGGGAAAACGAACTTTCCCGGGCCCACAGATTGGGGGCCTGACGCTGAACCCACCGAGCTGTCCGGGGGGGGGTGTGGGGTGTTGTGGGGTTTTGGGGTGTGTGGGGTTTTTGTGTGTGGTGGGGGGGTTTTGGGGGGTGTGTGGTTTTTGGGGTGTGTGTGTGGTGTGGGGTGTGTGGTGTATTTTTTTTTCATCATAAGGATTGGCCCGGTTTCAAAAAATTTTTTTTCTTTTTTTTTCAGTTTAATTTTTTGTAAAAATAAAAATGTTTGGGGGGGGCGGGGTATTCGAACTTTGGGTTTCCAGAAGGGGGTTTGGGGTGTGTTAAAAATATTATAAATTAAATATATAATTATATATATAAATTATATATATAATAGATTATTAAAAAATATAATATATAAAATTAATTAATAGATATATATTAATTATAATATATTAAAATATATTATATATTTTATTATATTATATTAATAGACATTAAATTTAAAATACGGATATAATAATTTTTTAAAAAATAAAAATTAAATTTTACGTATATATAATTATATAATATATTTTAAATATATATATATTTTATAAATATATATATAATTATATATATATATATAATATGTATTATATAAATTTTTATAAAAATATAATATATTATAAAATATAAGATATTTTATTTTTTTTAAAATTATATAAAATTTTAAATTTTAAAATATATATATGTATGTAAATTTCCACACCTACCAATTTTATTATATTAAAGAGAGAAGAGAGAGAGAGAGAAAAAGAGAAAAGAGAGAGAGAGAGAGAGCCCCAGGGGAGAGAGAGAGGGGAAAAGAAAGAGGAAAAGGAGAGAAAAGAGAGAGAGAGAGAAAGAGAGGGGA
>JACEEZ010021279.1:447279-449779 GCA_016584305.1 Chionoecetes opilio | reverse complement strand
TTACTTCATACTAGACTACTAGACTACTCTTTACTTCATACTAGACTACTAGACTACTCTTTACTTCATACTAGACTACTAAACTACTCTTTACTTCATACTAGACTACTGTACTACTCTTTACTTCATACTAGACTACTGTACTACTCTTTACTTCATACTAGACTACTAGACTACTCTTTACTTCATACTAGACTACTGTACTACTCTTTACTTCATACTAGACTACTAGACTACTCTTTACTTCATACTAGACTACTAGACTACTCTTTACTTCATACTAGACTACTAGACTACTCTTTACTTCATAATATACTACTGTACTACTCCTTACTTCATACTAGACTACTAGACTACTCTTTACTTCATAATATACTACTAGACTACTCTTTACTTCATACTAGACTACTAGACTACTCTTTACTTCATAATATACTACTAGACTACTCTTTACTTCATAATATACTACTAGACTACTCTTTACTTCATACTAGACTACTAGACTACTCTTTACATCATACTCTACTACTCTACTACTCTTTACTTCATACTAGACTACTACACTACACTTTACTTCACACTAGATAGCTTTATAGTCAACGCGGCAACCTCGCTATGGGCCAAACAGCTTCATGTTACTTGTATTCCCTCTGTAACCCTGTGTGATCCTCCTCGTCGCTTCATCGCCTGAGCCCCATCCTTCATCGCCCCTTGAGGGAAGACGTCAGGTGAACGCTTAGGCACCTGCTCCTCCTCCTATCATGCCTGCTCCTCCTCCTCCTCCTCCTCCTTCTCCTCTTCCTCCTCCTCCTCCTCCTTTATCTGCTGTAGATAACAAGACAAAGAGGAAAGGAAAGAATAGAGAAGGAGGAGAAGGTGGAGAAGGAACTGGAAAGAAATTCAACTTTGAATAAGGAGAAAGAGAGAGAGAGAGAGAGAGAGAGAGAGAGAGAGAGAGAGAGAGAGAGAGAGAGAGAGAGAGAGAGAGAGAGAGAGAGAGAGATATGTGTGCTACTATAACGTAGCGTGCGGTCTACCGGGACATTTGCACTATAGCGTGCGGTCTACCGGGACATTTTACACTATAGCGTGCGATCTACATTTCTTACTCGACACTCTACACTCTTACACTTCAGGCTGGAACTTACTATTGCTATATGATATTGTCTATAATACAGTAGAGGTTTATAGAAAAACAAAACTTTAGTAAGTAATTTATTAAGCACAGGGCGATAATCCCCACCCCTGTCACTTTTTCTGTTTTCTTGCATAACACTACCACATCGATGACAAGGCTCTGCTTCTTGTGGTGTGTCCATAAGATTGCTTTCACGTAAAAACTTAACCGCTGTTTCTTCTGTCAAGATGACACTTCTTATCTGTAGAATTCTTTCAAAGGAGTAAAGGAGAAGTGTCAGACTGATGTTCTCGGCTTGAATTTTAGGAGGATACTGAAACATTACTTCGTTGATTCCCAATTTACAAGTTTGAGTAGGGTTCCAGTACTCAGGTCAGGTAAGGTCAGGTCAGGTGTGGACTTGTTAGAATGCACATTAAAGCTATGGGGTAGTCAGGTCAGGTCAGGTCAGGTCAGGTCAGGCGGGATCTTTGTACACCACCCACACGTTAGAGGAGCGTAGACTGCAGACTCCGATGTAGACCACACGCTATAGTAGCACCGAGATATGCCTACGAGGGAGAACAGAGAAAGGGAGGGAGTGAGGGAAGGAGGAGGAGACGAAAAAAGGAGGAGGAGGAGGAAGAGAAGTAAAAAGGAGGAGGAAGAGAAAGAAGGTGGAAGGGGAGGAGAAAGGAGGCAAGGGAGACAAGACAACATTTGCCTCAGGTGCCTCGCCGTTCACCTGACACGGCACCTGAAGGCCAGACGAACGACGGGGCTCGGGTGACTTGCGGCGGTGGCGTCGTCGACCCATGCAAATATTGCCGTCTAAATGGGGATGAAGAGACGAAAATTACGAAGATAATGGTGTCGTGCGTCTCGCCTTTACTGCGGCTGTTCCTGTGCGGCGGCGGAGCCCTCTGTCAGCCTGTCCTAGACGCTTGTTGGCGGTGCGGGTCTCGTGTTGCTGTCTCAGGGAGTTCCATCTAGCGGACTGTGGCACCGCTCGGCTGGTGTTGTGCGGCTTTCAAGGCTGTTTGGCTCCTTGGGCTGCTTGTGGCTTTATAATTCCTCCTTGGGCTGCTTTTAAAGGTAAAGATGCGGGCATACAATATGATGCGCGTGGCCTCAGTGCTCATCTCCGTCGCATCAGCCTTTGAGCCGGTTATGGGTGACAGCCCATTACCCTGGGACACAGTTATAGGGCTAGTGTGATATCCGGGTTACCACAGTTACCTTCAGGTTTCTTCAGGTACCCATAAATCGACCCCGAAAAGAAGGATGAACAGCTTATGGGCTGGCCGCCAACTTGCCCAGGCCCGGAGGCATATTCCTGTTTTCTGGAACAGTATGTCGCGTTTACTCTTAAACACGTCAGGT
>JACEEZ010021279.1:397279-444779 GCA_016584305.1 Chionoecetes opilio | reverse complement strand
CATGAACCTATCTAGCCCCCTTTTAAAGCTCCCTAATGACTCCGCACTAACTACCTGTCTACTGAGTCCATTCCAATCATTCACCACCCTATTTGTGAACCAGTTTTTCCCTATTTCTTTTTTAAATCTACGCTTTTCCAGCTTGAATCCGTTACTTCTTGTTCTACCCTGGTTAATAGCCGTAAGAACTTTTCCTACCTCTCCTTTATTAAATCCCTTTATTCACTTAAAAACTTCTATCAGATCGCCCTTTACTCTGCGCCTCTCGAGTGAGTGTAACTTTAACAGCTTCAATCTCCTCTCATAACTAAAGTTATGCATCCCTTGAATCATTTTGGTCATCCTTCTCTGCACTGATTCTAACAAGGCTATATCCATCCTGTAATATGGAGACCAAAACTGAACCGCATAGTCTAGGTGAGGTCTGACTAGAGTCAGATAAAGCTTTAGAATAACTTCCGCACTTCTACTTTTAACACTTCTGGTAATGAATCCTAACACTCAATTAGCTCTATTTCTAGATTCAATACATTGTTTCCTAGGTCGGAGGTCTGGGCTCACCCTCACTCCAAGATCTATTTCACCTTCTGATCTTTTCAGCGATACATTGCTTATGGTGTATCTATTACCAGGGCTTTTTTCTACCAACATTCATAACGCTGCACTTATCAATATTAAATTCCATCTGCCATCTGAATCATTAAGTTTATCTAAGTCTCCCTGCAATATGTTTACATCAGTTTGTGATCCAATAATCCTACCTACCTTAGTATCACCAGCAAACTTGCTGATATCATTACTAATCCCACTATCCAAGTCGTTGATGTAAATTAAAAATAGTAATGGACCCAAAACAGACCCTTGTGGAGATCCACTTGTCACCTTTCCTCATTCATATTTAGAACCATTAATTGCAACCCTTTGTTGCCTATCACTTAGCCAAGTTCTGATCCAACGAAGAACCTTCCCATCTATTCCATGAGCCTTAACCATATTTAAGAGTCGCTCGTGTGGTACTTTGTCAAATGCCTTACTAAAGTCCAGGTATATTATATAATAATAATACTTATCATTATCTGCCGTCTCATAAACTTTCCTATATAAACTCAATAAATTGGTGAGATATGACCTACCCTTGGTGAATCCATGTTGTGAATCATTGATCAAACTATGTTTTTCTAAATGCTCTCTAATGTGTTTTGCAATAATATATTCCAATAATTTACCTACCACTGACGTTAGACTAACGGGTCGATAATTTGACTTTAGTCCTCTGTCTCCCTTTTTAAATATGGGGACTACATTTCCCTTTCTCCACAATAACGGCACATCGCCTATCTCAACCGATTTCCTAAAAATGTGCACTAACGACTCAGTAACAACCTCTTTGCATTCTTTTAATACTCTGGGATACACTTCATCTGGTCCTGGCGACTTAAAATTCTTCATTTTATCTATACCCTCTTCCACCATTTCTCTAGTTATCACAATATCTTGGAGTTTCTCCTCATCGCTTCAATTAAACATCTGTTCACTTTCAGGTATTGTCTGTGTATCCTCCTGAGTAAAAACACTTAAGAAATAATAATTAAAATTTTTACACATATCCTCATCCGTATTTAAGACCTCACTCTGCTCTAATCTTAACGACCCCACTAATTCCCTTGTTTTTGTTTTATATATCTGATAGAACCCCTTAGGATCGCTTTTTGCCTGTTCTGCGACTTTAATCTTCTAATTGTTCTTAGCTACTCTTGTTAATATCTTCACTATCCTCGCCATCATGTTATACTCTTTGCTCACCTGTCCAGCCTTGAACCTTAAGTACATGTTTCTTTTTAATCCATGTTGTGTTTTAAACTCGTTGTCAACCATTTCGGGTCACTCTTCCTTGATCTTATCGCCCTGTAAGGAATATTATTTTTCTGTCCTGCAATTAAACTCCTTACAAATAATGTATTATCCTCATCTGCACCGACCTCACTACCACCTGTCACCGCCCTCAACTTGGAACATTCCTTCCCCTCTATCCTCCATCCCCAGTTAATCCCCTCCAGGTGTCTTTTTAATCATCAGTCATCTTAATCGTCAGGTGCTGGAGAAAGTGGTGCTCCATCGTCTTGAGGCCTACCTGTATACACTGGACAATCAGTTTAGCTATAAGAAAGGCCTTGGCACTGAGATGTGTGTGTGGACATTGAAGAATATCATTCATTACTACAATTCCAGAAATTCACTTGTTTATCTGTGTTTCCTGGATGCCAGAAAGGCGTTTGACAGAGTGAATTACTGGAAGCTCTTTCATAAACTTCTCGTCAGGGGTACACCTGGGTACATTGTTAATTTATTAATGTATTAGTGTACTGGTTATATTATATGTATGTGTTAATAGATACTGATACAGAATGTTCGAGTGTCTGTGTGTCTTGTACTGGTGCCTAGCGGATGCTGAGTGCTGACAACTTTTGATGAGGTTATGTTGACGAAGTATTACGCCATGGCCCATAAGGATGACGTGGACAGTCAACCTGGTGTCTTGAAACAACACGTAGACACACCTCGCCCCTGGATCCAGAATACACACACAAGTTGTGTGTGTGTCATCTCAGCGCACTGCCCAAGGATGATGACGCTGACGAGAGTGCAACAGGCCTGAGAGACATGTCCACCGGAACCTGTCAGTTCCGGCCTCCTTTCCTTATATGCTGCAACTGGCCGGAGAGGGGACAGAACACGCAGATTACGAGGAGACGCGTTACAGGGCGCTCCTACTCACGACACCTTTTAGTGTCTGTTTATTCTCCACACCCAGGAGGTGTGAGAGTACCTTGTCACGACACTAACTGTTCACGGCTCTATCTTTTAGACATTAGTTTCATTGGCCGTTACTTAACGAACTGCGTGACATTATTAATGTATAAACCTTCACAAGTGTACATATATATATAAATAATATATATCGTTTGTAGAATATTGTCTTACTCGAATCCTTTGGCACTAAAGAATACTTATAAATTACGTAGGAACCGCTCGACCACGTTTAGCCCATACATACCACTTTATTTGATGTGTACCTCTGGGCAACGAAGCAAGTTACCAGCCCGTCAAGAGGGCATCATCCGGCAATCACCCTTACAGGTTAGTAACCAGTATCAACATGGAGTGAACCCGTTACCCGTAAAATAACCATACTAAGAAGGGTAACAAATGTACTGGTACACTACCCAGGAATTTACTGTTAGGTGGGGTAATTCCTTCTCGCTGTCCTTTAGTACTGCCAATGGTATTCGGCAGGGGGGGATTTTATCCCCCTACCTATACAAGGTGTACACGGATGATCACAGTGCCAACCTTCGTGATACAGGTATCGGCTGCCACATACATGATGGGTGCATCAACTCACTGAGCTATGCTGATGATATGGTACTGCTCACACCCACTGCGGATGCGTTGCAGGACCTTATCAATGTGTGTCAGGTGTATGCTGTCAAGCATGACATTGTCTACAATACCACTAAGACAGAGTGCATGGTAGTATCACCGGCACGCGCTCAGGTGAATTACCTGAAAACAGCATGGCTCGGTGGGTCTGCCCTCACTTTTGTGGATAGATTCGCATACCTAGGCCATGTTATATCCCACGACATGACTGATGATGATGATATCATCAAGCAGACCACCAAGCTTCTTGTTGTGGGAAATACTCTACAGAGGAAATTCTCCTACTGTAGCAGAGAGGTGAAGATGGAGTTATTCAGGAGTCACTGCTACTCTATATACTGCAACTCGCTGTGGTCGCGGTACAAGGTGGCCACTATGAACCACCTTAAGGTCTGTCACAATGACATCCTTAAGAGGCATCTGGGGCTGCCCAGGTGGTGCAGTTCGTCCCTGGCTTTCGCTAGGAACGGGGTGAACAATCTGGATGTGATCCGTCGACACTCCGTGTTCAGTTTAAGGAGTAGGGTGGAGCTCTCTACGAACTCCATCATCACCTGTGTCAGGCAGAGCTCGGCCTATGTATGTGGACCTATACAACAGCGGTGGCTGGGTCTGCTGTTTGTGCAGAATGTGGGGTAGCACAGGTGTCCATGTATGCTTTTCTATGTACTTTGATACTATGTCCAATATCCCCTAATGTGCCTGTACTTTGTTCTTGTTTTTGTTTTTGCTCTAGTACTTAAGTTTACTCCTTGGCCTGTTCTTATCGCTTTGTTTTATGTATGTATGCCTCCAGGCGAGAATAACATTATTATTATTATTAATAATAATCCTGCATAATTGGCCTTGCTGAAGTCAGGTGCTCTTTGCATATTAACACTAATATTTCTCACTTTCCATTTTAAGCAAAATCTAATTTCATAATGGTCGCTATTAGCTAACTGTCCTCCAACCTCCACTTCTGTAACAAAATCTTCCCTGTTTGTCAGTAATAAATCTAGAATATTATCTCCTCTAGTAGGCTCCTTGATTGCTTGGCTTAGGAAGTTATTCTGAATTATATTTAACAATTCTTCTGCGTCGTTGTCTCCTATATTTAAATCCCAGTCTATATTCCTAAGATTAAAATCTCCTACCACGCATAGTCGATTATAACTGCAAGCCTTGTTTATTTCTTACCATATAGGAACCGATATGTTTGCCCATTTATGTCTGCTTCTCTCTCTCTCTCTCTCTCTCTCTCTCTCTCTCTCTCTCTCTCTCTCTCTCTCCTCTCTCTCTCTCTCTCTCTCTCCTCTCTCCTCTCTCCTCTCTCTCTCTCTCTCTCTCTCTCTCTCTTCTCTCTCTCTCTCTCTCTCTCTCTCTCTCTCTCTCTCTCTCTCTCTCTCTCTCTCTCTCTCTCTCTCTCTCTCTCTCTCTCTCTCTCTCTCTCTCTCTCTCTCTCTCTCTCTCTCTCTCTGCCCACCAGTATCATTCCCTAAGAAGAGTTTCCTTTAAGAAAACTTTAAGAAAACTTTCCCTCCTTATATTTTCATGTCCTTAAGTTTCCACAAATTTTCATTGACAATTGTGGTAACTGATAGGCAAAGATAATTGATCAAGATGATTACTACTATTCTTCCTTTAGTTCATAATCTTACTCACCTTACTACTACTACTACTACTACTACTACTATTACTACTACTACTAAAACTACAAATACTATTACTACTACTATTATCATTTATACTCATATCATCACTGTTTTAAATTCCCTGCCGTTACTTTTTTGCAACATTTACTCATACAATAGATATAAAAGAGGCCATGATAATATCTCTTATCGCACGAAAAAAAAATGCCTGAAAAGTTTAGAAAAAAAACTACCAATGAAGATTAAAAAAATAATGACGTGGGTCTAACATATCACTCTTTACACGTACACACACACACACACACACACACACACACACACACACACACACACACACACACACACACACACACACACACACAGTCACACACAGTCACACACACATACACACACACACACACACACATTCACTAACACACACACACACACACACATACACTAACACACACTCTCTCTCTCTCTCTCTCTCTCTCTCTCTCTCTCTCTCTCTCTCTCTCTCTCTCTCTCTCTCTCTCTCTCTCTCTCTCTCTCTCTCTCTCTCTCTCTCTCTCTTTCTATGAGCCCTAAGTTATTTCCGGATGAGTAACAGCTGGAGATCGCGTGTCCAGCGCGTGATCAGGTCATACGTGAATTTCACATTCCATAAAAAAGCCTTTTATACTCTACCTCAAAATCATGTAAAAGTAAAAGATAGACATACTCTTACAGGGATTTATCAATACTTTGTCTTTAATATTAATTTCATTATTAATTAAAATCCACATGAAAAGATGTGATGCATTTTTCCTTCATTATCATAAAGGGCTTTCATTTGAGATCCCTTACGCTGTACAGCCGCGGCAAAAATGCATTATAAAAGAAATTCTGATATTTTTCTTTCCTCGATATCTGTTTTTTGTATAATTATCATTTTCCATTTTTTCTCCCTTTCTTAACCTCTGATATATTTTTTGCTACTTTCCTTGTGGATCTTTTTCTGCTCTGTCCTTCTCATCGCTTTCAATTTTTTTTTTTAGGTAGGGTTATTATGTAAGTTATAATTTTTTTCTCTCTCTTTCTTAACCTTTGATATATTTTTTACTACTTTCCTTACGGTTCTTTTTCTACGTTTTCCTTCTCATCGCATTTTAATGGGTTTTTTAGGTAGGGTAATGTATGTAAGTTATATTTATTTATCCGCACATCAGCCACATACAAACCCTAAGGTCCTGCATGAGCCGGCTAGCTGTGTGCTCCTTACTTCTATACCTACTAAAAATATACACGCTTAAAACAATGTTACTATGTAGGTATCATTTCTAACTTTCACATAATTCCAGCACATAATCCAGGACCTAACCACACTGCTCCCTGTGTCGAGGCCGAGGATACTATAATCGCCGCACGTAAAGTTGGCGAAAATGGGGCTCCCTCACTCCCCCCTTCCTAACGCACGGGATTGGCTGAGGTGTTAGGTGTTAGGGCATTAGGGCGGAACTTGGAGTAAGGGCATTCTCACTCAACACCCAACACCTTATATACACCTTAGCCAGTCCCGTGCATTCGAAGGGGGGAGTGTAGGGGCCCCATTTTCGCCAACTTAACTAACGTGCGGCGACTATATACAGTTGGCGACGCTATCAAACAATCGTCTACTTTTTATGGTAGTGCAAGCACCTTTACTTTCACAAATACGATCAGAAACGAACACAGAGTTGCTACAAAATGGGTCCCAAGTCTAAAAAAATCCAAGCTATGAGGAAATAGTAAAGACAACTATGAACTAAAAGAAAAAGAAAGAAGTGAAAAGAAACTGTGAAGGAAAGAATGGAACTGTGGAAAGTTTATCTGTGAAAAGAAAAAAGGAAAAGAGGCAATATAGTAATAATAATAATATAAATTTTATTCTCAAACGAAGGCATACTGGAAAAACAACCTCATTTAGTCTTATGTACACGTGCATTACAGGAAAATAGCAATATATATAAATTAACACTTAGCGGTAACTATATGAGTCAACATTAACCCCTTGAGGCCCAGAGCGTAATTTCCATTGTAATTTAGCCACCATCAGACGATTTTAATGAATATAAGCTATGTTTTATAGATATGACCTGTTTAGTATACTTGTCCACTAACAAATTTGGTAAATTAGGTTATTTTTCGTAATTTTATGGGTAACAGACGATTTTATTTATATGTCAGAGGTAAACATCTGGGTGTGAAGGGGTTAATAGTAAACATCAGAAAATATTGAGTAGATGAATATACAAAAAGAGACACGATAGAATAAATAAGTAACGAGGTTTAGGTTCTAATAAGCAGCGGATCAGTGGAATGATCTGCCATTACATGAAATAGAGTGTCATTCCTATCCACAGAGGGAATGATACGTCCGATAAACAAGATTAATAACGGCACGAAACAAGCTCGACTGAATCCTGGTAAAAATACAATAATTAGTAAGAACGATTAGGTAAGGTAACACACACACACACACACACACACACACACACACACACACACACACACACACACACACACACACACACAGTTACACACACATATATACACACAGTCACACACACACACACACACACACCCCAACACATACACACACACACAGAAACACACACACACAGATCAGATTCCCCTCAAATGCCTATTCCCTTTTGTCCCTTACTCTGAGACGTCCAAAAGGGAAACAATTATTCTCCCTTAGATCCATGGAGAGCTAATCAAAGGGATACATCAAACTGCACCACAAATAGGGAGCGTAAGGAGGCGTAAAGGGAGGCCGAAGGAGGGAGAGTAGAAAGGGAGGGAGGATAAGGGAAGATTGTAAGGGGAAGAAAGGAAGAGAGGAATATAAGGTTAAATGGACTAGATGATTGGCAGAAATAAAATGTGTTCTAGGTGGAGAGAAACATTTGAAACATTTGAAACATTTTGAAACATTTGAAACATTTGAAACATTTTATTATGCCTTAACAGTACATTTTAAATATATTTCTATACAAAAATTTTGTAGCATTAAGGCGGGCCATAGGAAGAAAGGGCTTTTCGGGCAATAATTGATCAATTTATGGTATAATTGAATCTAGTATGTAACAAATATAACATTAAAAAAGTACGAGAACACTCCCAAACCCCCCTCCATCATTGTGACTGTCAACAACAGGTTGTTGGCACAACTCACGAAACAACAAATAATGACATAGCATCACAAAATTTTAATCTTTTGTGACGTTAGTTAGTATTTATTCAGCATGTATTTTTAAGATGTTTTTTAAAAAGAATATAAGTGAAGGAAGAACTTTACGTCATTGGAAGAGCATTCCATGTTTTAGGGCCAAGATAAGAGAGTGAATGTTGGAACTTGTTAGGCTATGTATTGGAATACGGATGTTATGTTGGGTGCGTGTAGGATAATTGTGATTGGTTGTGCAGTAATGCATTATTTTCACTGTTAATAGTTTTAAACATATGATTGCAATTTCTAATTTGTTATATCAAAAAGTTTAAGTGTGAAATTTGTTTAAAAAGGGGTTGTGTATGTGGGGAAAGAAGTCACTGTCAGTAATAATCCTAATTAGTCGTTTCTGCATTCTTAATAGAGGCAGTAAATGCGTGGGGTAAGTGGTGCACCAGATTGGTGTACAGTAATGGAAAATGTGGTAAGACATGGGAAATCGTAAAGCGTTTTCATTATATAGTCGGGTACAAAATCTTTACTCTGTATAGAAGGGGATATAGTTCTTGATAATTTCAGTATGAGGTTTTTTAATGAGGTTTGAATGTCATTTTATCATCCAGTGTTACACCCAGAGTGTGTGTGTCTCAGTTCTTTTAATGATGGAGTTTTTATAATTAAGGGTGGAAGAAAGTTTAGTGGCCTATTGGTAAATAACACATGTAGAAAGTTTTACTTAAATTTATAATCAATCTGTTACTAGACACCTTTTTTTAGAATTTGGAGCTCAGAATTGGCATGTGTATCATGTTGACTGGTTTTGTATCTGAAATTTGTAGAGGTTGAGTCGTCAGCGAAGAGTATGGTTTAAGGTTGTTAAAGATAAGGAAATATCATTTATATAGATAAGGAATAAAATAGGACCTAACACGCTTCCCTGGGGAACCCCATTTTCGAACGGTTAGTGATGGGGGTATACTATCGAGTAGTTTTTTGCTGTGTTCTATTAAATAAGAAATCTCTAAACCAATCATTTACAGTTCCTCGTATCCCATAATGTTGTAATTTTCGAAGTAGTATATCATGTCTTACTGTGTCAAATGCTTTAGTGAAATCAATGTAGATGCTTAAAAGAGAATGCTGTGAATCCAAGCTATGTATATTTCTCGGTGAAGTTTTTAAAGCTGTAAAAGTGTTCCTGCCTGTACGAAAACCAAACTGGTCGGGGATCATAATATTTTTAGACTCAAAAAATTTTTTAGTAGGGATTTTTCATTAATTTTTCAAAAATTTTAGAGAAAATACTTAACAGTGATATGGGTCTATAATTGCTTAAGACATCTTTAGGACTTTTTTGTGGAAGGTATAACATGGCATGCTTTGCACTGTGGAAATTCACCTCTGTTAATAGATTTATTGAATAAGATCGTAATGGGATTGCTAATTGGTTCTGTTTCTTTGATAATAGATGTTGAGAATTCATAAGTGTTACTTTTTTTTTTTTTTAGGGAATTAATGACTTTATAACATCTTGTGGATGGAAATGGAAGAACTACCATGGAATAGGATAGTCACCTCTAAGGAAGTTAAGTGGGTCAGTAGTAGATTGTGGAAAACCGCGGTCTAACTCAGGGGCAATATTTGTGTAAAATTTATTAAACGCTGTAGCAATATCTAGAAAGTATTTAGTTTATTATTATTTTATGTAACGTTATCTATCTTAATAGATTTCGGTTGTTATTGGTAAGTTGGTTGATAATGTTCCACATTTTTTAGTATCATTCTTAAAATTACAAAATATCTTAGTGTAATAAGATTGTTTGGCCCGTCTAATAGTTGGTTAAGTGTGTTACGATAGTGTTTGTAATAATCTTCGGTAACAGCACCTCTTTATAGTCCTTGTATGATTGTTTTTTTGTTTTTATGGAGTTGATAACTGCTTGAGTGATCCACGGTTGTTTAAACGTTCTCACTTACAAATTTTGTTTTAAGAGGGAAAACTTTTATTATATATTTCATTTTAGTTTTCAAGAACTTGTTGAAGTTAGAATTTAAGGTAGATATTAACAAATCATTCCCTTCAATAGACTTAGTTTGTTCGAAAAAATTTGCTTGTTTGTTTTAGTTGTCGATCTAAATACAATTTGTGAAGTTTATGTGATTTGATTGGCGTAGAGATATTAAGGAATATTGGGAGGGTCTGATATTGGATAATGTATTATTCCAGATGTATAGTTACTATTAAAGTTTGTAAATATATGGCCGCAAAGATGGTTTACTTAAATTAGAGCTATCAGGGAAGCGTGTTGGTCGTGAGATATGTGGAAAAAAGTTTATAGTTTGCAACGTGCAAGAAAATTATTTTTTGGAGCATGTGTACTGTGTTCAAGTAAGTTTATATTCAGGCTCCAATATTTCGGTTTATTTTTCTTAATGATATCTTTTGCAAAAGAGTATATAAAATATTAGTGAAATCTTCGACTGCCTCATGTTTACTGTGTGGTCGTATATTTTCACATAATATGTAGTACAGGGACTATCAGTTACTTAAATTTTTGTTAATTTCTATAGAATCGTTTAAAAATTTTTAATTCTTGTATTTGTTCACAGTAATGTTATGTGATATAAAGAGTGTGACTCCTCCGTGTGCTCTAGTGGTTCTAACCATGTGTAGGAATTATAGCCAGTAGCTGAAATAGATGTTTGTTAGTACATTGAGCCAGGTCTCAGTAACGGCCAAAATACTGGGGATGCGGATAAAGAAATTTAAAGGAAGCTGCAATATTATCTATGTTTTTAGGTAAAGATCTTGAATTGATATTAATATTTAGTTTATTGAGTTATGGGGAATTAATTTATTATACCATGAAAGTCATAATACTGTGAAATATTATTAAAGTCAGTGTGTCCAGAAGAGCATTAATTATTTTTAATGCTATGTCCTCTTTGTTGTGATTAGGTTATCATTAGGGTTAATAAGGATGAATAGAGATTAGTCATGAGTTCAGAGTTATTCAGATCATGTATGTGTAAGTTGGTCTGTTGGTTAAGTGTTGAGGTGAGAATGAAGAGAAAAAAAAAAAAATAGAAAAGAAAAAGCGCAAGATAAAAAGAACGCAGCGTCTTGCCGCGTCTTGCCGCGCCGGGTGCTAAAAGAATATAAAGGAATGTGTATGAGATCCATGTAAAGAAAAAATATTTTTGAGTGAAAGCAATCAACACCATATACAAAAACAATTAATGTTCATACACATATGCAAAGGAGCAATGATAAGAAATATTTTTTAAGCTTTCTCAAAGTTTTGGGAGTAGTGGTAGTAGTGATAGTAGTGAAAATAACAATGAAAATGACAATGATTATAACAATAATAACAAAAATAATAATGCTAATACCAATAATAACGATAGTAATAGTAATAATAAAAAAATAAAGTAATATTTGTAATAGAAATATAATTAGGTATAGTAGTAATGAAATAATGATAATACTAGTAGTGGGAACAATGATAATAATAATAATAATAATGTACGAGTACCCATATAGATGTAGTAATAAAATAAAATAAATTTAATAATAATGATTATAGTTAATAATAATAATAATAATAATAGTGATAATCATAACAAGATGCATAAAAATAGAAAAAAAATTTTACAATAAAAGTAATACCCAAAAAATATAATAAAATGAAATTAGTAACAATGATACACCTCCCTCCATAATCAACAACACCATTAACAACACACATAGGGGAGAGAGAGAGAGAGAGAGAGAGGGAGAGAGAGAGAGAGAGAGAGAGAGAGAGGAGAGAGAGAGAAGAGAGAGAGAGAGAGAGAGGAGGAGAAGAGAGAGAGAGAGAGAGAGAGAGAGAGAGAGAGAGAAGAGAGAAAAGAGAGGAGAGAGAGAGAGAGAGAGAGAATTTAATAAAAAAATAATAATAATAATAATAATAATGATAATTTTATTCTCGCCCGGAGGCATACAGACAAAAAACAAAGCAATAAGAACAGGCCAAGGAGTAAACTTAAGTATTCGAGCAAAAACAAAAAACACGAAAAAGTACAGGCACATTAGGGGATATTGGACATAGTACCAAAGTACATAGAAAAGCATACATGGAACCTGTGCCACCCCCATTCTGCAAAAAACAGCAGACCGTTTACCGCTGTTGTATAGGTCCACATACATAAGCCGAGCTCTGCCTGACAGAGGTGATGATGGAGTTCGTAGAGAGCTCCACCCTACTCCTTAAACTGAACACGGACTGTCGACAGATCACATCCAAATTGTTCACCCCGTTCCTAGCGAAAGCCAGGGACGAGCTGCACCACCTGGGCAACCCCAGAAGCCTCTTAAGGATGTCATTGTGACAGACCTTAAGGCGGTTCATAGTGGCCACCTTGTACCGCGACCACAGCGAGTTGCAGTATATAGAGTAGCAGTGACTCCTGAATAACTCCATCTTCACCTCTCTGCTACAGTAGGAGAATTTCCTCTGTAGAGTATTTCCCACGACAAGAAGCTCGGTGGTCTGCTTTATGATATCATCATCATCAGTCATGTCGTGGGATATAACATGGCCTAGGTATGCGAATCTATCCACAAAAGTGAGGGCAGACCCACCGAGCCATGCTGTTTTCAGGTAATTCACCTGAGCGCGTGCCGGTGATACTACCATGCACTCTGTCTTAGTGGTGTTGTAGACAATGTCATGCTTGGCAGCATACACCTGACACACATTGATAAGGTCCTGCAACGCATCCGCAGTGGATGCGAGCAGTACCATATCATCAGCATAGCTCAGTGAGTTGATGCACCCATCATGTATGTGGCAGCTGATACCTGTATCACGAAGGTTGGCACTGAGATAATCCGTGTACACATTGTATAGGTAGGGGGATAAAATCCTCCCCTGCCGAATACCATTGGCCGTACTAAAGGACAGCGAGAAGGAATTACCCCTCTTAACAGTAAATTCCTGGGTAGTGTACCAGTACATTAATAAATTAACAATGTACCCAGGTGTACCCCTGAGGAGAAGTTTATGAAAGAGCTTCCAGTAATTCACTCTGTCAAACGCCTTTCTGGCATCTAGGAAACACAGATAACAGGTGCATTTCTGGAAGTGTAGTAATGAATGATATTTTGCAATGTCCACACACACACATCTCAGTGCCAAGGCCTTTCTTATAACTGAACTGATTGTCCAGTGTATACAGGTAGGCCCCAAGACGATGGAGCACCACTTTCTCCAGCACCTTGGACAGGGCGGTTGCTATGGCAATGGGACTGTAATTGCCAGAGTTAGCAGGGTCCTTCACTTTGCTCTTAAGTAAAGGCACTATAAGCACTGCCAAGACCTGACTGGGTATGTACTGATGGCAGACACAGGCATTGATGAAGAGACAGAGCCAAGTAACCAGGCTGGGGGGCGCATACTTAAATGCCCCAGAAGGGAGCCTATCCATACCCAAAGCCTCACTGGAGGAGAGGCTTTGCAATACCCTTCTCATTTCCTCGTGGTCCACGCTGCGGAAACCCTGCAGCGACACACCACGCATCCCACCACGCAGGGCATTCTCACTCTCCTCCTCCCTCACACAGTTGAGAATGCCCTTGAAATGGTCTCCTCACATGGAGGCGATGCCCTCCTCCCCCACAGCGTGATCCACCCGTAGGGGAAGCGTGTGTGAGCCCGGGTTCATGCTGCGCACGCCACGCCAGAAGTTAAAGGAGTCACCAGATGCCAGCTTTTCAGCCAGGGACTGGGCACGAAGCTGGTGCTCATGTGACTTACAACACCTGAGACACAGCCTGAATATGGCCCTGGTGCTCCTTATCCTCTCAGCCAGTGGCCCCCAACGCGGACCACCACCCGCTCTCCACTCAAGGAAGGACTCCTGCGCAGGCACTGTGCGCCTCACGAACAAACTCATTCCAGCCTGGTACCTGCCTCCATCTCTTCCTGCAAAAACCAAACACAGTCTGGCCAGCACGCATCATGCACTCTATCAACGCCTCGTAGAAGGCGTTGATGTCGTCATGGTGCCCACGGTCCAGAAATGCATTCTGGAAGCAACAAACCCTGACAGGATCTATGGCAATGCCCCTCAGCAACTCTGTCACTACACGACCATACTCCTCTCTCTTCCGCTTGTCTCGAAAATCCCACTTAATCCTTGCCGCATTATCCTGCCTGACCTGTGTTAGAGCAGGGAGCCCATTAACTTTGAAATCCACCAGGAGAGGAAAATGGTCTGAAGAGACACTGTTGTACAGAATGGAGTACTCATCCATCACATCAAACAGGCATGGTGACAACAGCACATGATCCAGCCACGTGCGTGAGAGACACCCCTGGTTGACATGAGTGAAGCTCGTTGGGGGAAGCGCCCTCACGTCAGCCATCACCATGTCGCGGTCTCCACACATGCGCTGAATGCCTGTGAAGAAGGCAGTGTCCGGGGCAGCATTAAAGTCACCGAGAATGCAAACATTCTGCTTCTCAGCATTCTCTATTATGGAGGCGAGTCTTCCTAAATACATCTGCTGTTCGTCCCTGTTCTCCACATTACTGGTGGGCAGATACACATTCACCAGCAACATGGAGAACCGGTCATCCTTGTATGCAATGCCCAAGATGCGAGGATCCTGAGCATTACATACTTTGATGTATTTAGAAAGACTCTTGTGCCACAGAGAAGTGAGACCACCGTATGGCCTGCCACGCCTCAGGACCCGTGTCTCGTCCACCGCCGAAGTCGAGAACGACACAAAGTCCTTATGGAGGCCATTCGGTCTGTGCACCTCGTTTAGGGCACAGCCACGTCTCCTGTAGGGCCAGCACGTGAACCTGCCCCAGGAGATCCCTGATGTGAGGCTCACTACTCTTCACACTCTGACAGTTATAGGAGGCAATTTTCAGTGTACCTTCCATTGTTGACAGGGCGTGAAGAGGCAGCCGCAGCTGTTGGAAGAGAGCTATATGGGCACACAAACACATGTTGCTCCCAGTTGTTCATGTCGAGGAGCTCACGGCGATGCCTCCTGTGTGCAGAGACGACGAACGCGAAGAAGGTCCTCCTCCACCAGGTCGTCCTTTATATAGGGAGAATATTAAGGGAAAGAATGATGGAAGCAGTTACCGCTCATAAACCAGAGGAAAGAGATGGGTAAGGGAAGATGAAAATTGTACACCCCCCGCATTGTATGTCCCCTCCCTCCCTCCCCCCCTCTTGCTTGCTTGCTTGCTTGCTTTCTTTCTTTCTTTCTTTCTTTCTTTCTTTCTTTCTTTCTTTCTTTCATTCTTTCTTTCTTTCTTCCTTTCTTCCTTCCTTCCTTCCTTCCTTCCTTCCTCCTTCCCTCCCTCCCTCCCTCCCTCCCACCCTCCCTCCCTTCCTCCCTCCCTCCCTCCCTTCCTTTCTTCCTTCCTTCCTTCCTTCCTTCCTTCCTTCCTTCCCTCCCTCCTTCCCTCCTGGGAGGGAGGATAGGATATCAGGATAATAGGATATAAGAGACTCTCTCTCTTATATCCACTTCTCTCTGATCTAACCTATCTCATCCTCTTCGCTTTCAATTCGTTTCTTCAACCTCCTCCTCCTCCACCTCCTTCTCTTCCTCCTCTTCCTCCTCTTCCTCCTCCTGCTCCTCCTCCTCCTCTTCCTCCTCCTGCTCCTCCTTCTCCTCCTCCTCACTCCCCCACACACACAAGCCCTCGTGTGCAGTAAAATCTATCCTTTTCGCAATCTCCCTCCCTCTCGATGCACGTGTGTTGTTTCGCAACAGAAATTTGAGATAAAAAATGCACCTGAAATCATTTCCCTGACTGCCACACACCTGGACCGGTATTACCAAAACTTAATCATAGCTATGACAGAAATGTATCATTACTCATGTATATCATAAATTTTTATCATACGCCATTTATCATAAGTTTGGAATCTAGCACAATTTTCGATCATAGGCGTCTGCTAAATATAGCGTCATTGTTTCTTTAAAATGGTTATATAATCAGTAAATTCATCCTTTGACCACGTTTTATGGATTGATACTTCTTCCCTTATGTTTATAACATGTTTAGGGCAGTGACACAGAGAGTAATGTAGTATTAATTCCCGAAAATAAGGCATATAGATGTACCGTTGAACAGTATCTGTATAAACACGGGATAGAGTTGCCAGATGGCGATGTTTTCGATCTAAAAGCTGTTTGTACAAAGTTGGTGAGGAACAATATGCCCTCACACGCACGATCTACTCGGTATTTCCTAATCAGCTGTGCATCACTCAGCTCATTCAACACATCTCTATGTGGGCGAATATTCCTTCACTGAGGCTGTTATTGTGTCTCGGCCCTGTTGACTGCAGGAAAGTTTATCATAGTCGCGGGGCCGTTATCATAGTCGCGCTAGAACTCGGTGAACCCACTCTTAGCCCTCACACGGTCTACTCGGTATTTCCTAATCAGCTGTGCATCACTCAGCTCACTCAACACATCCCTATGTGGGCGAATATTCCTTCACTGAGGCTGTTATTGTGTCTCGGCCCTGTTGACAGCTGGAAAGTTTATCATAGTCGCGGGGCCGTTATCAGTCGCGCTAGAACTCGGTGAACCCACTCTTAGCCTCCCGCGCGGTTTGTGATAGTCCCCCCCCCCAATTTATGATATTCGCCAGCCAGTTGTGGCTAAAATGGGCCATTTTGTCCAGCTATGATATACGTTCTTAACTATGATCGCTTTGGTAATACCGGTCCTGGTCTTTCTGCGTAATTGTTTTGTTCGGGGATAACAAATGTACCGTCAGGGTTTAGTTTTCCTTTATATATATATATATATATACTAGCCGCAAAGCCGCCCTCCGGGCGGACTTTTTGGCTAGCTCCTGCGGAGGGCTATTGGTGGGCCTTCGGCCCACCACCTGTGTTTGGTGGGCCTTCGGCCCACCCACCAAACACAGACTCTCCAGATAGCCCCTTCTAACTTCATGGATGTAGAAATATATGTATTAACCTCAACCCATTCACATCACCCCCAACCCATTCACTCACCCATTACCCATCACTCCCCACCCATTCACTCACCCATTACCCATCACCACACACCCATTCACTCACCCATTACCCATCACCCCCCACCTATTCCCTCACCCATCACCCATCACCCCCAACCCATCACCCCCCACCCATTCACTCACCCATCACCCCACACCCATTACCCATCACGCCACCCATTCACTCACCCATTACCCATCACCCTACATCAAGGTTTCCTCAATTCTCGCAACCCACTTTTTTTTCACAATTCTCGCTAATAGGCTGCTAAAAAAATTTTTTTTAAAGTGATCGGATCATCCTATAAGTGGGCTTAAAACCTTCCCCTGCTCGACCCGGTTCCAAAACTGTGCCATATGAGGGGATTGTGCCACGGGGGGCGGAACGTATACCACACACACACACACACACACACAGACAGACAGACACACTTTCGCTTATATTATTATAGAAGATATATAAAATATATATATATATATTTTATATATATATATAATATATATATATATATATATAATATATATATATTATATATATATATATATATATATATATATATATATATATATATATATATGTGTGTGTGTGTGTGTGTGTGTATTTTCGTGCTGAGGTATATATGTTTTTTTATCAATCAAGAGACTATCGTTAGCTGTGTTGATAGCGGGAACGATAACTCCAATATTTATCACACATTTTCGTATTGAAAGATGGGAACGAGCAATGCAGAAACTGATCACACCACCGTTGCTGTTGTCTCGTGTGTTGTAAACTTTACGTGCCTTCCAGAATAGCTACCTGTCTACCTGTTGACCCTACCCTTTGCTGTACACGAGGCAGCGGCACAACCCTCACACCGGTGATGGTCGCTGTGATGCGTTCGTACAAATAAAGATCACTTCGCTTCAAGCACAAGTAGTTCAATAGTAACATGGTTGAGGAGTTGGAGAACAAACTAGATAAGTATTTAACCTCAGCTGCCCAACTCGATTACATACATCACACAGTCTCACGTCGCGCCTCACAGAGGAAGGTCCTTCACCCCACGCTCCCCAGCTCACCTCTTACCTTGTTGCCACACGTTCAGTACGCCCTTCATAGGCTTGCCCTTGAGCTTGCTCTGACTCAAGCCCTGTTATAGGGGCTTGCTGCTCCTGTCAGGGAGCTGCAGGGAGACAAGATTAAGTAGTTGTCTGGTGGCCTGGCACCGCTGTTCCGCTGCGCACCTACATGGTGTGCCGACCTGGGGCCTGCCTTGTTTGTGTACGTTGGGTTGTTTGTCTGGTTGGTTGTGTTTGTGGTTTGCCTTGTGGTTTGCCTTGTTTAATAGTATAGTAATAATAATAATAAGTACTTAATATAGTTTATTTTAAATATAAGTAGTTTAAATATACCACACTGGCTCGACTCTTGTCTCCTGCGTTGTCAGTAGTTCTTGTTAGCTGTGTTTCTACCTCGGTAGCTAAGTTTGTTGTGTTGTGTTGCTGTGTTCCAGCCTCGGCAGTCTTGTTTGTTGTGTTGCTGTTAGCTGTGTTCCTGCGCAGTCTTGTTTGTTGTGTTGCTGTTAGCTGTGTTCCTGCGCAGTCTTGTTTGTTGTGTTGCTGTTAGCTGTGTTCCTGCGCAGTCTTGTTTGTTGTGTTGCTGTTAACTGTGTTCCTGCGCAGTATTGTTTGTTGTGTTGCTGTTAACTGTTCCTGCGCAGTATTGTTTGTTGTGTTGCTGTTAGCTGTGTTCCTGCGCAGTCTTGTTTGTTGTGTTGCTGTTAACTGTGTTCCTGCGCAGTCTTGTTTGTTGTGTTGCTGTTAACTGTTCCTGCGCAGTATTGTTTGTTGTGTTGCTGTTAACTGTGTTCCTGCGCAGTCTTGTTTGTTGTGTTGCTGTTAGCTGTGTTCCTGCGCAGTCTTGTTTGTTGTGTTGCTGTTAACTGTGTTCCTGCGCAGTATTGTTTGTTGTGTTGCTGTTAACTGTGTTCCTGCGCAGTCTTGTTTGTTGTGTTGCTGTTAGCTCTCCCCTTTGGGTGAAGAGCCCGCCCAGGTTGCAACGCCTAAGGAGACACCAAGCTCCCTCTGGACAGTGCACTCTGTTGCACGGATATACGTGTATACCGTGGCAACTAGGGTGTTGGTCGCCCATTAGAGTTCCTCGGGGTGGTACGAAGCCGAACCCGGCGGTCGCTGGCTAAGGCCAGTGACACTAAGGGGACCCTTAGAGGGATGGTTATAGGAAGCACCGAGGGTAGGGCATAGCTCAAACAGGTATAGGTAAGACCCTCACGGGGAAGCAGGTCCGTTGACCTACGACGCCTATTAGTAGGCGGGGTCACGTTACGACTTAGCAGTAGGATTAGCGTAGCAGTGGTTCTGCTCGAAGCAGTCTCGTTATTGGGAAGTATAGTAATAGGTTTTTCTTTTCAAAAATGATAGATTAAACATGGCGAGAGTTGAAATAAAGCACAAGTCATCACAGGACCGCCGTACCAAAATAGACCTCTTAAGGATACTCTCAGAACACAAGCGTCTACGCAACAAAAATCATCCCAATAAATGAAGGCTTCATTGTAATAACAAAAACAGACAATGATGTTGACTTAATTTTCGGAAAAGGCACTAAATGCCAATTAACCAGCGCATCCTTTGTACCCATTGCTCCACCCGAACTAAAAGCTAAAAGATCAGTAATCTTAACCTGGGTGGATGACCATATTTACCTCAACGAAAAGGATGATATAATAGAAGAATTAATCAAACAAAATACATGGATAGGGGAAGAAGATGTAGATGACCTGTACAAATTCCCCAAGTCGAACACAATAAAAATAACATTCTCCCAGACAAACGTAGCAAAGAAAGCCCTAAATTCAGGATTTCTACTATTTTCTATGTCTGTGCCCAATAACCTAATCAAAGGAGAAAAATATATACCTATAATCTCATGTATTAGATGCTACATGATAGAAGACCACTATACAAACCAATGCACACAACAAAAAGATTGCAAAATATGCTCAGAATGTGCAGAAGAGGGTCACTCCTGGCACGAGTGTAAAAGTGAGACAAAGAAATGCATAAATTGCGAGGGACCACATAGAACTTTAGCAATGAAATGCCCTTTCAGGAAAAAGACCATTGAAAGTAAAAGGAAAGTTAACAATGACAAAGAAACTAACAAAAAAACATACACTGAAATCATAAAGTCAAATACTAAAGAAACAGACCTTAACATTAACTTAGAAAAAGATACACCAGCAAAAATATTGACATGCATGCTACATGCACACCTGGCAAACATCGCAGAACCAGGCACATACGAGGTTACCCTTAACAAGACACTAAAATTAAATAACTTTCCAGAAATCAAAATACCTGAAATTCCAAATAGCAAAATCATCTTAGATATGGCTACAATATACAAGAAGAAACAGACACTATAGGGATGGAACATACTGAAACATCACAAGAAAATGCCGAACAAGACACAACCAACATACACAGGATTAAAGGAGAAGATTTAGGTCTGGCAATAATTACTTCAACTTCACAAGGTTGGCCGAAACATAACTTAAACTTAAGTATGATAAGTGAAGCACTAGAAGAAAAGAAATATAAATGGGCTTACACCAACCCTAGTTATGAAGAACAGGAAATACTACAATTAATATCAAACAACAAAATTGACTTAGAAAATGCTGGAGTTACAGAGGATGAAAAGTTCAGGAAATTAAGATCAGGGTTACATGAACAAAAAACACCACCACCACCAAAACATCGAAGAAGGGAAAGACAAGTAAGTAATTAACGCACAATATGGATACAATTAGAACATTACAGCACAACGTAGCCCATTGGAAAATAAACAAATACAATCTAATATTAAATTACAAAGACATAGATCCTGATATATTCTTATTAATAGTCACGGTTTAAAAAATGATGAATCACTTAAAATATTCAATTATACTACATACAAACTCAATACTAGTAATGAAATGCACGATGGTAGTGCAATCCTGATCAAAAACAATATCAAACATACAATAAGAGATGATTACACAGCGCGCCAAAGTATTGTTCGCGACATCATAACACAGCGCTTCCATACGGGAATTCAGAAAATGTATTCTATGGCAGCCTACTGACTTCCGAGAGAGATATCTTACATATGGCAGCTTGTTTAAGGCACGGGCAGTCCATCAAGACCGTGGAGGAATGTTCAGATGCCACTTGTCAATTATAGACGAAGCATTTGAAAAAGTATCGCCTTCCTTCCCGCGAATAATTTGAACAGACGCGCATTGGTATAACTATCAATATTTTCATAATGGGTGGCAAGAAAGACCTAACAAAGGAGCAAATTAAAGGTATTGTATCTCTACACAAGGCAGAGAGGCCAGTGGAAGAAATATCAAGGATTGTGGATGTTACGAGGAGATGTGTGCATAAGTGGGTGGAGAGTTTCACGGTGGGTTGGCGGGGTGGCGACAGCCGCGACACCGTAACAGTATAAGTGCATTATAAGTGGCTATGGCGAGGATGTAAGCATCAGCAAGCACCCTAAATGTCATGAAGCGTCAAGCGGATGCCCATCCTCAAATAAGAGCAAGAAAAATATTGCGATTTGACTTTTACATCCTCGCCCTGGCCACTTATAATGTTATGGTGTCGCGGCTGTCGCATTTTTCTGCCCATAGTCAGTGCCTTATGATGTAGAAAAATGGTGAGATAGACTTGATATTACGGAACCCATTCACACCTCAAAACACACACACACACACACACAAAGCAGAGAGAGAGAGAGAGAGAGAGAGAGAGAGAGAGAGAGAGAGAGAGAGAGAGAGAGAGAGAGAGAGAGAGAGAGTCTGCCAAGATGTTCCTCGGCCAGGTAACCAAGACGTAACCAGGCAGGCTGCGCTGGACACCACAATACCTTCACTGCCTCGCCGGGGAGACATTACTCTGGTGTCTAATGTGTTGCACTCAGCGGTAACAAGATATCCCGGCGCTCCCTCCCCGAACCCGGCCAGTACTACGTAGCAATGATGGGGAAGGGAAGTAAAGAATATAATGACGAAAGAAATTGTCTGTTTGATAAAGAATCTCTCTCTCTCTCTCTCTCTCTCTCTCTCTCTCTCTCTCTCTCTCTCTCTCTCTCTCTCTCTCTCTCTCTCTCTCTCTCTCTCTCTCTCTCTCTCTCTCTCTCTCTCTCTCTCTCTCTCTCTCTCTCTCTCTCTCTCTCTCTCTCGCTCTCTCTCAGCGGCGCGGTACTACATCCATATATTGACATGAGCGACGCATGAGGAATCACAGATATTAATTAATTAAGCTCACTTGCCCGATACCATGATACCATGTCTCTCTCTCTCTCTCTCTCTCTCTCTCTCTCTCTCTCTCTCTCTCTCTCTCTCTCTCTCTCTCTCTCTCTCTCTCTCTCTCTCTCTCTCTCTCTCTCTCTCTCTCTCTCTCTCTCTCTCTCTCTCTCTCTCTCTCTCTCTCTCTCTCTCTCTCTCTCTCTCTCTCTCTCTGTTCATGTCTATATTGTTACTATATATCTATCTATCTATCTATCTATCTATCTATCTATCTATCTATCTGTGGGTGGGTGTGTGTGTGTGTGTTTTCACCGCTCCATTCTAGACCCTGCGCGCTTGCCTGTCAACAGTTCCTCGCGACCCGAGTCTCATCTTGGGAGCGGGACGGTCAAAATAAGACATAAGAGAAGCCTCATTAGGAACGCACCGAGGTTTCATCTAACAAAATCATCCCTTGTACCTCCCCCTCCTCATCCCCATCCCTCCCTTCACTCAGACCAGCACCTCATCACACTTCTCCATCCTACATCACCCTCCACTCTCATCCTACACATAAGAACATAAGAAAATAAGGAAGCTACAAGAGGCTGGGAGACCTACACGTGGTAGTTCCTGTTACTTAATACTACCTACATCCACCTTTCATCCCCATACGTAACACTGTCTAGCCTCCTTTTAAAGCTCCCTATTGACTCCGCACTAACTACCTGACGACTGAGTCCATTCCAATCACTTACCACCCCATTTGTGAACCAGTTTTTCTCTAATAACTATTTAAATCTATGCTTTTCCAGTTTGAGTCTGTTCACATCGCTAGCCTTCAACAGCCTTCAACAGCCTTCAACAGCCTGCCAAATCCTTACACCCAGCGATGAAGGGAAGCAAGAAAGGCAAGTGGACGACGGCCTTGCTCTATCTGATAGTCATGGCGATTGATTGCTTGTATCTGGCTAGCCTGCTGCCGCCTCGGTGTATAAGATTTATCACCTTATCTGGCAACGCAGTAAAGGACGATTGGTAGGTGGTAATGTGCTCTCTCTCTCTCTCTCTCTCTCTCTGATGGTGGCAAGAATTTTGGTTCGTGTATCTTTTCTGACCACGCCACCGCTCCCTGCTCGACCGTAAAGGCTCTGCAACGGCTCTGGCAATTGTGTTTGCGTACTGAAAAATGACGTAATAATTTGATATTAGCCCTACCCTCCCCTCCTTTATCTCCCCTCAAACCACCACACTCCTGCTCATACCATCCACTCCCTTCCCCTCCCTTACCTCCCCTTAAACCACCACACTCTTCCCTTGCTGCCCACGTTCATGCCACTTTCAACGCAATATTCCCACGGAAAAACTAAAGGTTGAAGGGGTTGTGAGGTTTAGGTTTAACAGTGAGGTTTAGATCTACAGAGAGTATGATTCAGCTTTTCATCAATTTATTCCGTTGAAAAAGGATAGATACAGATGGAAAAAGTATAATTGGTGGAGTGTAGCCATCAATAGTTTGTGAGGGGGAAAATATTAGATGTTTTCACAGTCGAAATATCTCAAAATATGCTGCGGAATTAAAATGGCAGATTACATATCCGTGGTTAATAGGACGGAAATTTTTCTCATCTGTTTCCAAGCTTCAAAGGCAGAGGGGATTGAGGATTTATTTTTGTACGTACGTATGTAATCCAATTGTTCTATAGAAACGAATTCGAGGATTTATGTAAGATCCCTATTTAATCATGGACACACACACACACGCGCGCGCGCGCGCACACACACACACATGCACACACACACACATGCACACACACACATGCACACACACACTATTACATGTAATTGGTCACACCCGTGTTTTCCTCTCCCACCGTGAAGAATAATGAGATTGATAATTACGAAATAATGAGTTAAAATGGCACCAGTATTTCAGGGCGATGGGCGAAGGACATTTGAGTCCATATCTGTTTATACCGAGATAGTTTGTGTGTGTGTGTGAGTGTGAGTGTGCGTGTGCGTGTGCGTGTGCGTGTGCGTGTGCGTGTGCGTGTGCGTGTGCGCGTGCGCGTGCGCGTGCGCGTGTCTGTCTGTGTCTGTGTCTGTGTCTGTGCGAGTAAAGTTTATTGCCATTACTAGTAAATATATACATTCAGTAATTACATAACAAGTGGTCGTTGGCACGGTCTGTCGAGCCAGGGCTCCCTGATAGGCATGTTTAGATATACGTTATATGTGCTGAGCAGAATCAGTTGGCTGTTTGTTTATGTAGTAAAAATATACTACTTTGTAACGTGAAGCATATATATATATATATATATATATATATATATATATATATATAGATATATATATAGATATATATATATATATAGATATATATATATAGATATTATATATATATATATATATATATATAGATATATATATATATATATATATATATATATATATATATATATATATATATATATATATATATACATACATATACACATATACATACATATACACATACATATACACATATACATACATATACACATATACATACATATACACATACATACACATGCATATACACATGTACACATATATACACATACGCAAACATACATATACATACACACACACGCATATATACGATCAATTCATTCATCAATATATATGCAATGACACATATACATATACATTTACATGAACAAATCTAAATAAGAACTTTCGTAACCTATGCTATCCAATACATACTTTATATTATATAATACTACTACTATGACTATGAAAATACTACACTATGACTAAACCACATACCAAACTACATACATAAATAATATATATGTATACATGTATGGCATCTTAAATATATTTGAAATACATATTCTACCTATCACTCGTGGGATGTTTGTGAGGTCTGAAGGACAATGAAATTATTTTTTACTCTCCTCTTGAATTCAAAAAAGCTGATATTATTAGTAAGTAGTTTTATGGGTGTAGGCAGAGCATTCCATAGTTGAGGACCAAAACAAATTATGCTGTTCTTAAAGAGTGTTGTACGGAACTGTGGACATACTAAGTTCATATTGCTTCCTCTGGTTCCATGCGTTGATTCTACAAATTTATAAATAGAAGTACCTGGAGCATTTAAAAAAATGTTTAAACATGAAATAAAGAACAAAACATTTATGAATATTAAAAACATCAAGAAGTTTATTGTCTGAATATAAAGTAGTTGTTGAATCAAATTTACCCATAAAAAATATGCATCAAAATATTTTGTTTTGTATTACTTTTAATTTTCTTAGGAAAGAAGGCCAAGTACAAGCCCATATAGGTACACAGTACATGAGATGGGGGTAACACAGGGTGTAGTATCTTACTAATACTTATCATGGCTTCAGTTGTTAGATAATTACGGACTTTATACAATATACCACACATTCTAGAGAGTTTTGAATACATGCTATCTATATGAAGGTTTCAATTCAGATGTTCATCAATAATGACACCAAGAAATTTTGTATGGGCTACACATTGTAGATTTTTACCGTCAAGCAATAGTGGAGGTATGTGATTTTTTATGCACCGGTTTTGAAAAAAATATACAATTAGTTTTGGTTATATTGAGTCCTAGTTTGTTTACTTTTATCCAGTCATTTATTAAATGTAACTCTGTAATCAGATTTGAATGGAGACTGTGTATATCATTATCTTCCAGCAGCAAGTTTGCATCATCGGCATATATGGTAAATCTAAATTTAGAGCTGGCATTTACTATATCATCAATGTATATAAGAAAAAGTGTTGATCCTTTTTAAAATTGACCCCTGTGGTACACCTGCAGATATAGAGTTAAAACAAGAATATTTTGTGTTGCAGTACACAGCCTGTGACCTATTGGTAACATAATTTTCAAATAATTTCAGTGGTACACCTCTGATTCGTATTTGCTTTAATTTATCCAGTAGTATGTGATGATTTATTGTATCAAACGCTTTTGACAAATCCATAAAAACTCCTACAACATGTAATTTTCTTTCCAAACAGTTATATATGTTATTGGTAAACTGTAGTATTGCAGACTCTGTTGAATGGTTAGCACGAAAACCATGCTGATATACAGAGAGTAGGTTATTGTTCTCCAAATAGTTTTTTCAAGGATGGATATGCTTTTTCAAATATTTTTTTTTTGAATGCGGCAGTATTGATATACAATCAATCATTAGGGGCATACGCCGGGGGGGGGCGCGTCGCCTCGCCCCCCCTACGACGCCACTCCGGGGGTCACCACGCGCGATTTCCCCATGCGGGCCCCTTTTCCCATACCAAGCGCTCTCAACAAGAAACTCAATCCCCCAGCCACGAGCCTTGGGGCGCCCCCTTGGGCCCCCCCTTCCCGCCGGGAGTTTCTTTTAATACAACCCGAGGGGAAGGATGGGTTTCAGGGTACGTGCCACATCCCCCTATACCGAAGTTGGCGCTGACGGCTATGCAGGTAATAGGCCCCCAATTCAGTCTCACGGTCAACGCTGATTTACACGAAATCACCCGCGATACCCCATGATTCTGCGAAGGCCTTATTCCCAAAGGGCTTTTTTCGTCTCTTAAAGTCACTATTAGTTTTTCCATGTCTCACAACCATGAGTAAACAGGGATCCAAAAGCGACTTGAAGATCCGGATCTTTGCCCTCCTGCAAGGTACCGACAACCCCAAATACCCCCGCTGAGGGCCCTAACCCGGGGCTAGCCAATCCGCCGAAAGACTTTTTGCGTGACCCGCCGCATTATGGACTGCGCTCCAAGGTATTAAAACTTTCCAAAATCTAAATGTCCTCGCCACACGCATAAACAGCTGTACGCTTCATCTAGAATCTCCAAACACCTGGACCTTGTCTTAACCCAGGAACCCAAGCCCCAAAGGCTTTTCCTCCTCACAGCCCCTCGAGAGCCATCCCCAAGGACCTCCGCGACTCAGAAAAGATTACGCATCATGGGCAAAAAAAGTCAGTGATTTGGTTTGCCGACGGATTTTTTCCAAAATCATTTTGATCTACAACCTTGTCCAATACCCAGTCCATACACGTTGAAACGTGATGGGGCAAGCACGCACCCTTGTCACTCCTGTTTCACGGGAAAAGAAGTGATACCCCGCCCCACACTTCACAGCACTCTCAGCCCAGAATAAGACCAGTTATCAAAAAAATAGTTTTGCAGGAATCCCGCGAAGTCGCAGAAGATCCCAGATGCCCTCACGATGCACGGGTCAAACCCCTTTTTCTTGAATCAACATAGGCTGAAAGCACCCCCTGCAAACTCACGTGGGCTTTCCCCACCAGGACACGAAGCGCTAGGTACGGTCCTTGTTGACTTACCGGCGTGAACCCAACTGCTAGGTCTCTGATCTAAACCAGATACTGCAAATCCGTGTCACCCAATAGATGGGCAAGCACCTTCCCTGGTACGCTGAGCAGTGTAATCCCCGGGTAATTGTTGCAGTCCTACGGTCCCTTTCCCCTTTCCAAAGGACGCCAGCCCCTTTTCCAATCAGGAGGAATGGTACCTGATTGCCACACGGAGTCAAAACCGCATGCAACCCGCGGATCATGGCCTCACCCCCAGCTTTGAGGAGTCCGCATGATTTTAAAAACCCCCAACCCCTTTGGGGACCCCTCAATTTTTCTACACCCTCTCTGACTTCGTAAAGGGAAGGGTGGGGTTTTTCGTCAACGGGGGGATCGGCATCCATCCCCTAACCCCCAGTGGTGTGAAGCTGCTCATTGGAGGGTCCCCCCGTGAACAATCCCCAAAGTATCACCCAACGAGCCATCTCCCCATCCATGTCAACAGAGGCCCCAAATTGCTGTTTCGAATAGCACTCGCACGAATGGGGACTTGGGAAACGGAGCTTCTTCAGGGCTCGGTAAGGGGGTCGGAGGTCATTACGTTCAAATGACCCTCGACATCCTCAGCGAGCTCCTACATACTCCCCTTTTTTCCTCAGGGGGGTTTAGTCCGGGGTGACAGAGCCCTGTGTGGTCCTGGTTCCCAGCCAGCCTGGCCGGGGGGCTCTCCTCGATTTTTTCCAGCGTCTCCGTCGAGACAAAACCACGCCTTGACCTTGGGGCTCCCCATACCCTCCTTGGCAGGCTGTAGAGTTTCACGTTTGAAGGTATCCCAGTTTTACAGGGTTTCCCGGGAGCACCCGAGCACATAAACCGATTTTATACTGCCCCCCGCTACTATAGCCATGGGGAAAGTCCTTCATTTTCAAGATGAAACACGTTTCGTTTCCTCTTGAGGATTCTTCTGGACTTGACATGAACTTAAGGTAGCAAAAAAACAGTCTGTGATCTGTTCCAAAAAACTCAGCACCCCGAAACCCCTGAATTTCTGGAGGATCCTCCAACGATACTAACGAGGACGTGGTCTCTCCTTAGGGGTACCCCTCCAGCACTACTATACCATTCCAGCGGGGCAGCTCTGGTCTCTGATACCAAAACCTCATTCTCAACCCCCTGGACCTTGCACATTCAGAAGCAGAGAATGTTTGGTGTTTTTGTACCGGGGGCCATGGGGACCAAACTAAATCGTGCCATCTCTCACAGTGCCAGTAGTAGCATTAAGTCGCCCAAAAAAATGATGTTCCCCTATTATGTCCAAGATGTGATATTGATAAGGTCGATAGTTTTGATTCACTCCGCTACCTGTCTTGTGTAAGGGGATAACCCTTTTTGCCGTTTTTTTTTGTTCGGGGAAAATTCCCGTTTTTTAAAATAAGGTTATGATGTGATCAAAGGTTTTGATAAAGTGGAGTTTTTTCTTATACTTTTGGGAGTATAGTCATATCCAGGTTTATCGTTTTTAAGGGCGCGCAAAGTCTCTATTTTTTTGGTTTGCTGGAGGTGATACATTGATATAAAGGAGGGCTTCAAATAGCGATGGTAATCTTCATTAGTTATATCCATGGCGTTTTGAATTTTTTTAAAAAATATCTTAAAATTTTGAAGGTCAGGGGAGATGGTTTTTTAAACCCAATTGTGTGATCATTTTAGTGAAAATTTTTTTACCCCGGTATTTAATTTTTATGATTTCCAATGAGATTTTAGGGTTACCTTGGGTTTTTTTTTTAAAAATATCTCTGGAATTTATTTTTTACGGGGGGCTTTAATTTAAAATTATGTTAATTTTTAGTAGTGTCTGTATTGTTTTTTTATATGTTTTAAAGGGCCCTTTACTTGCTAGTCGCTCAAAAACCTTTCTTTCTCTTAGGGTGTTTTTGCAAGCTGAGAACTTTGGACTTTTCTTTCTTTTTATTAATTATAATTCTTTTACAGGGGGAAAGTTTTGTATATATTTTTTAAATTTATTGAGAAAAAAAATCATAAGACTCATTTGGGCAGTTTGCCTCTAAAACATCGTTCCAGCTTACCTCTGAAAGATCATTACTAATGTTCTGTCACACAGTCTGTGTTAAGACTCTTTTGTTGATATATAATTGTTTGCATTTACCTGTACTGTGATCTGTGAACTGAGAAACGACTGGAAAGTGGTCTGTGATATCTGTCTGTATTATATAATTGTTAATGTTTGTTTCTGGTTGCGACACCCAAATATGGTCAATCAAAGTGGCAGAGGCACCTGTTACTCTGGTCGGTCTGGTGATTAAAGGAAAATTTGAGACAAGAGTACATTAAATTGATAAACTGTGTGTGTGTGTGTGTGTGTGTGTATGTGTGTGTGTGTTTGAGAGAGAGAGAGAGAGAGAGAGAGAGAGAGAGAGAGAGAGAGAGAGAGAGAGAGAGAGAGAGAGAGAGAGAGAGAGAGAGAGAGAGCACCCTTCCTCTCTTGTTTCGCTTGCCTGACCTTTCGTTATCTATCTGCGCGTTCACTATCCATATATCAATTCCCTCTCTACACACCCAAGGCGGGAATGAGGAGCGACTAATGAATATGTAAATATGCAATGCAGGCGAAGACACACCAAGAGGAAAGGGAGTGAAGAAAAAGAAAGAGAATGGAATAGGCAAGGCAAGGAAGGATGAAATTGAACATTGGAACTCAGAAAAAAGATATGAAACAAAGATAGTGTTATTGTATCGGTAAATAAAGGTACCAATAGCAACAGCAGCAGTGGTGGTAGTAGTAGTAGTAGTAGTAGTATTGGTAGTAGTAGTAGTAGTGGTAGTAGTAGTAGTAGTAGTAGTAGTAGTAGTAGTAGTATTGGTGTTGGTGGTGGTGGTAGTAGTAGTAGTAGTGGTATTAGTATTAATAGTAGTAGTGGTAATAATAGTAGTCACAGTAGTAGCAGTAGTAGTAGTAGTAGAAGTAGTAATAGTATTAGTAGTAATAGCAGTAGTAGTAATAGAAGTAGAGGTATAAGCAATGGTAAAAGTATTTACCTATATCAAAACACACACACACCCACACCGTCACACACCCACACACACAAACAAGCACACAGACACACGCACACACACCCACACACACACACACACACACACAAGCACACAGACACACACAAGCACACAGACACACACACACACACACACACACACACAGGCATTCCCCTCCGACACCTCACCCTTGCACTCACACTTGTACACTTCTCCTTCCCCTGTGCTAATTTCCTCCTCTCACCCACGATCTTCCCTCCCTTACCGTCCTCCCCCTCCCTCCTTCTCCTCATCCCTCCCCTCCCTCACCAGTGGCGTCACCAGGAAAAAAAATTTGGGGGGGCTTTAGCCCCGGGGTGGTGATGGGCGAGCGCAGCGAGCCTATCCAGCTGGGGGGTCGGGTGGTAATTTTGAAAATTAATCAGTTCCAGGTAATTTTGAGGCCCAAAAAAGAGAAGAAAGTGGAATTAAGCTTTAATTACATGACACATAAATTAATAGAGTTATACCATGTATCATACCATATTAACTAAATTTGATAATTTGAAGAAAATTTTATTCTGTTTATACAAAATAATAAAATTGCCATTTTTCTCTCTCCACTAACAAACACAAAGGAATTGCACAATGTATGTTTTTGGTTTGTTTCTCAGTAAGGTTTTAATCTTGATAATGAAAAAAATATATAAATATAAACTTACAATATATTCAAGGTATTTCCCTTATTGCACAAAAACAGGTACATGGGATACTGTGTTAAACAGAATAAAGTACATGATCATGATAAAGTAACTAAAGCCGATTTAACCTGCCTCCCACTGCCTTACCCTGGCACCCACTGCCTTAACCTGCATACCACTGTGTTAACCTGCCTCCCGTCCTGTGTTACCCTGCCTCCCACTGCCTTAACCTGGCTCCCACTGCCTTAACCTGGCTCCCACTGCCTTAACCTGGCTCCCACTGCCTTAACCTGGCTCCCACTGCCTTACCTGGCTCCACTGCCTTTAACCTGCCTCCCATCCTGTGTTAACCTGCCTCCCGTCCTGTGTTACCCTGCACCCACTGCTTACCCTGGCTCCCACTGCCTTAACCTGCCTCCCGTCCTGTGTTAACCTGCCTCCCGTCCTGTGTTACCCTGCCGCCCACTGCCTTAACCCCTGCCTCCCACTGTGTTAACCTGCCTCCCGTCCTGTGTTACCCTGCCTCCCACTGCCTTACCCTGGCTCCCACTGCCTTTACCTGCCTACCACTGTGTTAACATGCCTCCCGTCCTGTGTTACCCTGCCTCCCACTGCCTTACCCTGGCTCCCACTGCCTTACCCTGGCTCCCACTGCCTTAACCTGCCTACCACTGTGTTAACCTGCCTCCCGTCCTGTGTTACCCTGCCACCCACTGCCTTACCCTGGCTCCCACTGCCTTAACCTGCCTCCCGTCCTGTGTTACCCTGCCACCCACTGCCTTAACCTGCCTCCCACTGTGTTAACCTGCCTCCCGTCCTGTGTTACCCTGCCTCCCACTGCCTTACCCTGGCTCCCACTGCCTTAACCACTACAGCACCAGGACGCCAGGACGACGGTACAGTGGTATGTACTGCAGGACTGTGTGATCATCGTAACCCTGGTGCTGAAGGGGTTAATCCCTGACCACTTATGGTCCATGTTAAGTAAGAGTTAGGGGCAACTGCCGTTTGGTGGATTCTCCCGAGTTTGATTGTGACAGTATTGGAAGAGAGGCAAATTTGTCAACTACTACATCAAGATCGAGTGAATCCACCACACCTTTTTCAATTGAAATTGTACCTAGACTGGTCAGCCGTTTCTGACCCATTGTTGCCCTGAGGTACGTTTTGACAAGCTTCAGTACAGAGAATGATCGTTCACATTTAGCATTACTGACAGGGAAAGTGAGAGCCAAATGCTTAAAGTCCAGAGTGTGGTGAAACCCTTGCTTTAGAGGCTTTAGTTTTGTCTAAAGCACCAAGGTGGATTTTGCATCGTTTAATGTTTTCTGAGCAACAAGAACTTCTGCATGGAGGCTCTCACTTTCAATGTCATATTGGTCAGCAAGATATTTCAAATCATTTTCATTCAGAAAGTTCGGGGACAAAGGATGACAAGCAGATACACCAAGTAGAATACTCTTTGGTTCATCAAACCTGTGCCCAAATTTCAACGAGTACCTTGTCTAGGATGGATAGTAAGACATCTTTTACAGTGAGATTTTAAGGTCTTCATCTCTCTCAGAGGTGTCTCGTTGGCCTATGTTTCATTTACAATGGATCCTAACAACCGTGACGATGGCTTCCTTTGCCTTCTTGAACTTGAAGGTTGTTGCTGAGCTACAGTTATGTTTCTTCCTGCAGCAAATTTACTGCCTTTTCCCAATGGTATTGAAATGGTCATCTGAAGTTCTTCTATCTTTCAGACTTTTATTGTTTCCTGTGCCATGTTAACTGCTGCAGCAGATCCATATCCTCACTCTGCCAAACCTTTGAAAGTGGGTTGTAATGGTCAAAATTTCAGTGAAATTAATCAGTAAGAAAACAGTCTCAAATTTATTCAAAGATTGCTGAAGTCCATAAGCTAAGGCCTTCTCTTCACCAGAGCGTCCATGGATAGACAAATCTTTCAAGAGTTTCTGTCAGGATCTCATACCGTTTTGAAAATTTGCCTTAAGGGCATTATGGCTGTATTCTCATTTGTGCTGGCACACTTTGGGAAGCTCAAGAACTGGCAATTTCCTGTCCCTTTGGAAGTCTAGAAAAAATGTCATGGCGTAAGTTGAACTACCGGATGAAGTTTATCAAGCCTGAAATCAAGTTAAGAACTCGGCTACCTCTGGGAAGCAATCACAGTGTGGGTTTATCACCAGCTGTAATCTGTGTGTAGAGCAAGGGACATAAAAACATGGCTTTTTGGCTGATTCTCTAATCAGTGCCTGCACACCACTGATTCTGCCACTCATTACTGATGCAGTATCATAACACTGCGCTATCAATTTACTGATATCTAATTCTAGCTCCCCAAGTTTCTCCAACAAAGCAGTAGCCAGAGAATCAGCATCAAGATCCTTTAAAGCAATAAATCCTAAGAATCTCTCATGTACGGTTTCATCCACACATACCTAATACCACACTGAGTTGCTCAGTAATACTGACATCCCTAGTTTCATCTGCTATTACTGCAAAAAAGGGTGCTGATATGGCTTCTTTGACTATCTGAGTATCTTCTTTGACTGTGTGAGTATCACTCACACAGTCAGCAACAGCTTGCAAAAGAGAATTCTGACTGAAACCTGATATATATTTGGCATTTCTTGGAACCTTTTTTACTAAGTTACGAAACTTTTCAGACTCCTTGCTTACCAAGTCAAAGATCTCTAGAAAGACACCCTTATTTAATGAACTTTCAAATTCATCATGACCCCTGATTGCCATGTTAGTTTTAGCCGCTGTAATGACAATGTTTAAGAGTGTTTTAATATAGTCTCTGACAGAGACTCGATCTAGACTCTCTATATAGATCTATACTATCTATAGACTCTCTGTTATCCAGAACCTGCTGTTTGTGTTGGCTATCGAGTTTCTGATGAGCGCTACCATGCAGCTGTGAAATCTTAAAGTTGAGCCATTTTTCCATTGCATGTACATGATACGTGGATTCTCCGTGCTTTGTTGCTTTTACATGCATCTTTTTCCAGGACCTAAAACCTTCGTTGGTGAATGTTACTTCTTTGTGACCAACATTACCGCCAAAAAGCTTACATGGAAAACAATAAACTCGGTCACTTGTCACAGAGTATTCAAGCCACTCATACCTTTTATACCACTCATATTGGAAAGACCTGGTCTGAGAACCAGACTGTACTTTAGGACACACTTTAAGTCTCGGCTGCGTGGGTCCTTCTTCAGGCTTTGTGGCTAGATCCTGCACCTGTTCCGTAACAGGTGTGGGTATATCAGGATTATCACTTGTACTGGGTCGTACCTAAAAATTATGTAAGAAATATGCTAAGTAAAACTGTACAAGAAAAAAATATTACACTATAACTTACAGATTAGCTTACATATTATAAAAATCATATTTATACTGTCTGTGTCTGTACATAGGAAAGATTAGCAGAAAGCATTACTACAACTCCAGCAGGCAATGCCCAGCTCTGAGGATTAATTTCTGATCCACTAGTGGGAGTAAATTCTGGGGATCACCTGAAGACCTTCCCCCCCCAGCCCGATAGCGGCCGATTTTTTGACGGGGTGCTCGTCTAAACTGCTACAGGCATCTCGGTCAGTACATTTTTAGGTCATGAATCACTTAGGGTAGGGTAGGTTAGGGTAGGTTAGGTTAGGTTAGGTTTGGTTAGCTTAGCTTAGCTTAGGTTAGGGTAGGGTAGGGTAGGGTAGGTTAGGTTAGGTTAGGTTAGGTTAAGTGATTATATGCCAAGCCAAATACAAGCTAACATAACCTAACCTAACTTAACCTAACCAAACCTAACCTACCCTACCTTAACCTAAGCGATTGACGACCTAAAAATGTAAGCCCTACTTACCAAGATGCCTGTAGCAGTTTAGACGAGCACCCCGTCAAAAAAATCGGCCGCGTTCGGGCTGGGGAGGAAGGTCTTCAGGTGATCCAATTCTGGAGGTGGAAATTTTGGTCCCAACCCCGATTAAAAATAAATAAGTAAAAATATTAAAACTTTGCATACTAACAACAACAACAACAACGACGACGACAACAACGACAACAACAAAATAATAAAATAATAAAACGAGTAACTTCAGTACTATATTAGTTCCAATTAGTGTTACTTACAGATGTCGGGATGGTTTCAGGAGCTTGGGGGTTAGATCTCTCTGTCTCTGTATTTGTTTCAGATTTTTCATCCCTAGCAATATCCACATCCTCATTTTTCTGGCTTTGATCTATGGAAGGGCGGGCACAAAAAATTTTCCTTATGTCAATAATGTCACCCTGGGAATCCTTAGACCTTTTCATGATTCATCACTTGAGTGGCTAGTGTCGTCAGCAGATGTTCTAATTAGTCTCTATAGAAAAAGCAAATACTCGTAACTCTTTACATTAATAAAGATAGTAACGCATTTCTGTTGACCGAATTTTCATGCTACTTATATCCTGAACTACATTACCTAATAAATAGAGAACTATAAGGGAATATTATGTTTATATCATTTTTAATTCATAATAATGGTTAGGTCAAATTTCTTGGTAAGTTTATTATCGCAACAAATAACACGATATTTGAGGTTGCAAAGGGTAGCTTCATAATTAGTCCTGCTAGGCTACTTAGGATAGATTGGTAGGCCTATAGTGAATGACCGGGTTACCAATTTATAGTGGTGGTATATGTGTCATCCACTATAATTATGAATAATATATAGAAAGGTTAAATACAAATATTTGATTCTACTTTATTGAAAAAATAATAATATGAATTATATAAAAAATAATAACAAAAACATTGAATAATTTATAGAAAATAATAATACAATACCGTATTATATTTGGAATATTGTAATAATAATATTAATATGCATAAGATGGCAAATATTTAAAATAATAAAAGTAAATATAATTATGACGTAACGAACTGTTAAGCGAAAAATAGAATTTTGTCATTATTGGTTTACAGTTAGTAATTAAATCGAATAGCACTTTTTATTTAGTATTAATTGTAGTTCGTCACTTTAACATTTAAAATACTACCACTTACATGTCAAATTAGTCGTGATGTCAGTTTGTGAACGAAATAATAACAATCACATTCTCACCATCAAAGTCGGGGGGAAAAAGAAAGGTTTGTTGTTGATGATGAATTTGGTTAGGGCTGTTCACTACAGGCCATATGCTTTAGGTTTTATTTTAATATATTTTTGGATAACTGAAAATAAGAATATGTACAATATATATCATTCTAGATGTTTGTGGACTTTAGTGTTCCCCACAGAATATTGAGAACAATAACCTTGGGTCGGACTCGAGGCCTACAAGGCTACAATGCCATTGCTATGCTGCCTGTTTTTATGTCATATTACAGACAGCGACAGTCACTGTCTTGTATTAGCTTTCATACACACTGACAATATCTTTGAACTAGGCAATAGATATTCGTGATCTGCAAAATTCACATGCAATGATATTTGCTCAAGAAAAAAAATACTTCCTTTACCTTAAAATTCAACAGTTTCCCCTTCCTTTGCTGAACATGTACACACTGAAGCGATTCAAGCGAAGCTGCGTAGCATGATTGAAGTCATGAAAGAAAAAGAATCTGACTGAGAAGTTACGAAGTGAACGGTAACTATTTTGTCAATTTAATAACCCAATGCAGGGATCAGCTTGGTTTGGAAGAGGTAACGGAGGTTCTATAGAATATCTCTATAATAAATATACTTAGTGATTTCAAGGTTTGTTAGCAAACATATTTCAACATTTAATGAAACATCAAACCAATTTTTCTATAAAAGTTGAAAATAAGGTTTTGTTCTGGCATGGAAAATTGGATAAATATTCCTATTTTTTTTTTTTGGGTAGCAGGCTACTAGCCGCAATTTTGGGGGGGCTGAGTCCTTGACTTGGGGGCCTAAGTCCCCTTTAACCCCCCCGCGGTGACGCCACTGTCCCTCACTCCAACCTCCCCACGCACCCTTCCTCCTCTCCTTCTCTTCATCCAACATCCCTTCCCTCTCTCCCCTCCCCTCCTCTCCCCACCTTCCTCATCAGCCTCACAAATCATGAAGGACAAGTGTTTGGCGGACCTTCAGCTGCTCCATCGAATATCATTTTCAAGCGATTAGTTCAAATAATTAAGGGTCTTGCGTGTGGGGGGGGGTCTGTGTTTGTGTGGTNGGGAAAAAGGTTTGTGATGATGAATTTGGTTAGGGGCTGTTCACTACAGGCCATATGCTTTAGGTTGATTTTAATATATTTTTGGATAACTGAAAATAAGAATATGTACGAATATAATATACATTCTAGATGTTTGTGGACTTTAGTGTTCCCACAGAATATTGAGAACAATAACCTTGGGTCGAGGACTCGAGGCCTACAAGGCTACAATGCCATTGCTATGCTGCCTGTTTTTATGTCATATTACAGACAGCGACAGTCACTGTCTTGTATTAGCTTTCATACACACTGACAATATCTTTGAACTAGGCAATAGATATTCGTGATCTGCAAAATTCACATGCAATGATATTTGCTCAAGAAAAAAAATACTTCCTTTACCTTAAAATTCAACAGTCCTCTTCCTTTGCTGAACATGTACACACTGAAGCGATTCAAGCGAAGCTGCGTAGCATGATTGAAGTCATGAAAGAAAACGAATCTGACTGAGAAGTTACGAAGTGAACGGTAACTATTTTGTCAATTTAATAACCCAATGCAGGGATCAGCTTGGTTTGGAAGAGGTAACGGAGGTTCTATAGAATATCTCTATAATAGAATATACTTAGTGATTTCAAGGTTTGTTAGCAAACATATTTCAACATTTAAATGAAACATCAAACCAATTTTTCTATAAAAGTGTGAAAAATAAGGTTTTGTTCTGGCATGGAAAATTGGATAAATATTCCTATTTTTTTTTTTTGGGTAGCAGGCTACTAGCCGCAATTTTGGGGGGGCTGAGTCCTTGACTTGGGGGGCCTAAGTCCCCCTTAGCCCCCCCGCGGTGACGCCACTGTCCCTCACTCCAACCTCCCCACGCACCCTTCCTCCTCTCCTTCTCTTCATCCAACATCCCTTCCCTCTCTCCCTCCCCTCCTCTCCCCACCTTCCCTCATCAGCCTCACAAATCATGAAGGACAAGTGTTTGGCGGACCTTCAGCTGCTCCATCGAATATCATTTTCAAGCGATTAGTTCAAGTAATTAAGGGTCTGCGTGTGGTCATTAGTGTGTGTGTGGGGGGGGGGGTCTGTGTTTGTGTATGTGTGTGTGCATATGTGTGTTTAATTTTTTTTTGCTTCCATTCACGATATATCAATTTTTTTTTGTCAGTCATATTTTGTATGTGTGTGTGTTTCATTACAATTCGCTTTCGTTCAGTTTGAATCACATTTGCATCGTTCAAATGATCGACAATGACTGGGAAATAAAAACAATAGAACAATATGAGATATTACATGCAGGGATCGATGTTCAACGCCTTCGTGACTGACCTCATATTGCCATCAGCTTTCAATTCACACTGTTGCCACATTCTGTTGGAAACCCTTTTTATACTGGGTCACAAAATATATATAGAACAATGACAAATATCTGTTTCCGCCTTGCCTAGGGACCAAAAACCACACATCGCCAACTATTAATATCTTCGTGCACTATTAATATATATATATATATATATATAATATATATATATATATATATATATATATATATATATATATACAAAGAGAGAAGAGAGAGAGAGAGAGAGAGAGAGAGATCAGCCCCGCCCCGCCCCGCCCCGCCCCGCCCCGCCCCGCCCCACCCCTCCCCGCCCCGCCCCGCCCCCGCCCTGCAGGTTACATGGGAAGGATTGCCATGATTAATGAAGTTAGATAGTAACAATGTTAATTACATTCAGATATGCATATACAAAAGATTATGTTATGTTACATACATATTAGTCCTTTATGAGGCATTGGCAAAGTTTGGGTGACTGTTTTTGACTTGGATAAGGTTACATGGTTGTAGATAATAGTGCAGTAGCCCAGCATAGGAGGCATTGGCACATCTGCTTCTAAAAGAAATAATTTCTGGACCTTCCATTACATAATGGCGGAGTGTGTGCTTCTCTTCTGTTTTACATAGGTTACATTTTTTCATATTGATGTTGTCACTGCCAGCTACCTCCCACATGTACTTATACCTTAGCCTTAGCCTACTATAACACACCTGCTGGCGCCTAGTAATTAGTCCATTTTGTATGTAGTGGGGTTGACACCCTTTTGTTAAGTCCATATATGTAGTGAGAGAAACAGACTGACCGAGCATGCTGTCAATATGTCTCTTAATGTACGTTTCCATTTTATCACACATTTCTGTTTTTAGACGGCCAAGGGACAGAGGGAGCGGAAACCCAACACCATCCTTAGTCGTAGCACTGTTGGCGAGTTCATCTGCATGCTCGTTACCCGCTATCCCACAGTGTGATGGGGACCATATAAAGTTCACAGTTCTGTCCGGACATGTTATCTTATACACACGTTTAATAATTTTGTTCACGAGGACGGTGTGAAGAAGGTTCCTGGATGTTATCGACTGTAGGGCAGTCGTGCTGTCAGAGGCAATGATGAAGTCTCTGGCCTCTCACTTGACTGCTGCCAGAGCCGCTGCTATCCCGAGAAGCTCCATTTGGGTCGAGGAGCAGCCATCAGACACTCGGATGCTTAGCGCCCGGTGTTCACCCCGGCTTTCTCCCTTGTAGTACACGACCTCGGCCCCCCCGCACGCCCGTCCTCATGCAGCGACCCGTCGGTGTACAGGATATTGGGACACTCAGGGAGGGCATTCAATCTACTAAGGAAGTCCTGCCTCATCAGCTCATATGGTACATTACACTTCTTAACCTTGATGGCAGAGTAGGACACATTGAAAACTGGCAGTTCCCAGGGGGGGAGATCAACTGGTTTGTGCTCCCTATCATCCATGTATTTATCAAAATTAAATGAACTGAGCAATTTCCTGACTGATGCAAGCCAAACATTACACTTTTCTTTCCACTTAGGATTGAAAAGAGCCTCATATAACTGACCATCATCATTAGTATTTTGTGATCTCATAATTTGGAGGGCTGCCATTTGATGTACTCTATGTGTGAGAGGTGGTAATCCTATCTCGTGTCTTGCACCATCCTGCTGTGTTGATCTTGGGCACCCTAAAATTGCCTAATTGCTGTATTTTGAATGACTTCAAGTGCTTTAGATTTTCCTTTGTTAAGACGTGTTAGGGTGCTAGAGTTGTAGTCTATGACTGATCTGATTTAGGAAACATATAGCCTCTTAAGGACGGGGACAGACGACCCCACGTCTCCCCATGCCACCTTCCTTAGCAACGCTAGTCGAGGCTGACAAATGTGCTTCAGTCTGGTGACTTCGTTGTGTCTTGTGTTGCAATGCCCAACAAGTACACTCATATACTTGTAGGTGGAGACTTCTTCTAGAATTTTCCCTTGTAGTTTTAAGGAAGCCTTATCCCGATACCGTTTATACAGCACCTTGCTTTTCTCTGGTGATATGATGAGGCCGATGGCGTTGCACAATCTCCCCAGTGTTCGCAAAGCGTTTTTTATGTGTGTTTGTGAGTCAGTTTGTAGCACTATGTCATCAGCATAAACAGTAATAACAACCCCATCAAATTTGAAAGAAGCAATGATATTCATAAGTGCGTTGAAGAGCATTGGCGAGAGAACACCCCCCTGTGGTGTTCCTAATTCCATGTGTTCCCACTTGGAGTAAGCCCCCTTAAAGTAGACTCGACTGTGTCTGTCTGTTAGGTAGTCTTGTACTATTCTGATGATGGTCCCCGAGGTCATATTCGATAGTTGGGATAGGATGACACTGGGGTTAGCTCTATCAAAGGCTCCCTCCCTTCAAATCAATAAAAACATTAAATCGTTTCCTTATGCCAGCAAGGACTCTATGAATGCAATTTTGTGTGCTCCTGCCAGGAATGAACCCATACAAATTACTGGAGAGCTGGGGTTTGATACTATATAATAGACGATTAAGGACTATTCTTTCAAAGCATTGCACAGACAAGAGGTGAGAGATATTGGTCTGAAGGACCCTGGGTTTCCTGGTTTGAGAATAGGGACAATAATAGCTTTTTTCCAGGATGTTGGTAGGCGTCCCCCGCTCCATATCATGTTGTAGAGTCGCAGAACAGGATTGCCATCAATCGTCGTAAGGAAACGAATACCATCGTAGATGACACCATCCATGCCGGGTGCACTAGAGGTTGCCTTTTCCAGGCTCCTGACGAGCTCCTCTTCGGTGATGGGCATGTTATCGGAGACATTAGGGTCGAGTAAAGCTGCTTCAATCTTCCCAATACGATTCCTGGCGTTGGTGGCAAGAGCACTTCGCACCTGCAGGGGCAGACAGTCATAGCTGGAGGCGTCCGCCCACTCCTGCATGAGTTCGTTGCTCTTCTTTGATGGGTCAGGGTGGAGGGGCGATGGTGCTTTCTTCCCTTGTACGATTTTGATCTTCCTTGACACTTCAGCAAGTGGCGCTCTGTGATCCATGGATTGTAGAAAGGACGTCCAGTATTTTTCTCTTGCTTTCTTTTTGACATCTTGCACTTGATGCCCCATCCGCTTGAGTATCGTCAGGTTATTATGAGTGGGGTTATTTTGCCATTGATGCTTAATTTACTTGTATTGTCTGTCAATCCGCTGAACGGCTTCATTACTGTTATACCATCTCTTCATTTCACTCATTGTGTTCCTCTTTCCATGCCTGACTGTCATATTAATTTCACTCTCCAGTTGGTGTATTATGTCTGTATTGAACTCCTCTGTCGATCAGGCGGTGTAATGTTTATACCAATTATTCATTTGTTCCCTAATGCGTTGCTCATGTTTCTTCGGAACACACAGTCTCTTTCTGGGCATACTGTGTCTCCTTACTGTATCAGGGAGAAAGATCTCTCCATACACACCAAAGTGGTCGGATGTCAACGTGTCAACCACCTCACAGTGATGACTCAGTGCAGGGTCATTGATCAGACAGATATAATCAAGCTTGTTCCCCTGTAAATGTGTTGGCTCAGGTCCATTGAGAATATTCAGAACATCTTGGTTGTTTTCCATGTAAGAGACAAGCTTTTTTCTATTATTGTTGGAGCGCCCAGAGGCATTATCTTCCAGCTTATAATGGTAGGCATTCAGATCACCCATCAAAAGGCTTGGGTAACCATCAGCGAGTTCATATAACTGGCTGAAGTCAAGCATGTTATCCGTTACATAAACATTTATGATTTTAATAAGGATTTTCCCATTTGTATCATATATATTGATTGCTTGTGCTTGACTGTTATCACCCACAAAGGCGTGTTTCAATACAGTCCCGCTGGATGTTATTCCTGACATACAGAGCCAGAACCTCTTAGCGACGATGTGCGGCGGGACTCTTGTATGCTGTCCACTGTGAAGAGCTGAACCTCTGATCTTTTAATTTTTCTGTGGATCATGGCGTGTTTTTTTGTGACACATTATGTCAAGGTAATTTTGAAGGGAGAACTGTTGTACTTCAATGAGTCTGTTTCTAAGCCCGTTGATGTTCCAGGTTAGAATCTTTAGCGGCCTGCCGTTCATAGTGCGTCTACATTTTTCTTAATAAGAGTCATTCCTGTTGTTGTTTCTTCTTTAAGTTTAGCTATCAAGTCAATGACATCCGCAATTAGGATGTTGTAAGGACGCGATACGTCCGGTGGTGTTTTCTTGAGTACAGCCCGGATATCTTTGATATGGAAGTCACGCGGCCATATCGTATTGTTCATAACCAGTTCGGCTGAGGTAGCAAGTTTTTCCTCAATAGAATCTTGTGGCTGCTGTGGAGTGGCCTGTGGCATTGCTGCAATACTGCCTTGGAGGGCATCAATACGTTCATTGACTTGCTGCAGTGCAGACGCAAGGAAGTCAACTTTGGCAGCCACCGTTTCAATCCGATTGGTGACGCTGAGCGACAACTGTGGGGATGAAGGGGTGGGAATACAAGGTGGAAGCGGATTTGGCGGGAGTGCTGGCGGTCGTGTTGGAGATAGTGGTGGTGATGTAGGCGGGGCCGAGACTGAGGGCTTGTTTAACCACGAGGGGGCTGAGAGGTCCTGAGTAGCGTCTGGAACTTGGTGCTGGCTTAGTGCTGGGCTTGGTGCTGGGCTTGGTGCTGAGCTTGGTGCTGGGCTTGGGGCTGGGCTTAGTGCCAGGCTTGGTGCTGGTCTTGGTGCTGGGCTTGGTGCTGGACTTGGTGCTGGGCTTGGGGCCAGGCTTGATGCTGGGCTTGGTGCTGGGCTTGGTGCTGGGGTTGGTGCTGGGCCTGGTGCTGGGCTTAGTGCCAGGCTTGGTGCTGGGCTTGGTGCTAGGCTTAGTGCTGGGCTTGGTGCTGGGCTTGGGGCTGGGCTTGGTGCTGGGCTAGGTGCTGGGCTTTGGGCTGGGCTTAGTGCCAGGCTTGGTGCTGGTCTTAGTGTTGGGCTTTGGTGCGTGCTTGGTGTGGACCTGTGCTGGGTTTAGTGCCAGGCTTGGTGCTGGGCTTGGTTTCTGGGCTTGGTGCTGGGCTTGGTGCTGGGCTTGGTGCGGGGTTTGTGTGGGCTTTTGGGGCTGGGCTTAGTGCCAGCTTGGGGCTGGTCTTGGTGCTGGGCTTGGTGCTGGACTTGGTGCTGGGCTTGGGGCCAGGCTTGGTGCTGGGCTTGGGGCCAGGTTTTTGGGGCTGGGCTTGGTGATGGGCTTTTTTGCTGGGCTTTGATGCTGGGCTACGGTGTAAGGGAAAGGTGGTGCCCCCCAAACTCTGTGCTGGGCTTGGGGGTGGGCTTAGTGCCAGGGCTTGGGGCTGGTCTTGGTGCTGGGCTTGGTGCTGGACTTGGTGCTGGGCTTGGGCCAGGCTTGGTGCTGGGCTTGGTGATGGGCCCTAGTGTTTGGGCTTGTGCTGGGGTTGGTGCTGGGCTTGATGCTGGGCTACGGTGTGGGGAAAGGTGGTGCCCCCCATCTAGAGAGAGAGAGAGAGAAGAGAGAGAGAAGAGAGAGAGAGAGAGAGGAGAGAGAGAGAGAGAGATTCTCTTGAGTGAACTAAATTGATAATATTCTTTAAAGTCTTGATTATTGTCTCGTTTGATCGATCTCTCTCTCTCTCTCTCTCTCTCCTCTCTCTCTCTCTCCTCTCTCTCTCTCTCTCTCTTTTCCCCTCTCTCTCTCTCTCTCCCCCTCTCTCTAGATGGGGGGCACCACCTTTCCCTCACACCGTATGCCCAGCATCAGCCCAGCACCAACCCCAGCACCAAGCCCAGCACTAAGCCCATCCCCAAGACCATTACCATATGTTAGACCATATATGGACTAACAACCTACAAACTACCAGTTAAGTGGTGTCCATTTATTCTTAATAAGCGATCATTTTCCAGTATTTACTCATTTGCCACTCCTAACCTTAATACTCAAGACTGTCAAACAAAAATTAAAAAGAGAACTTATAGTAACGATTCAGTAAATAAATTTAAATTAGAATTGTCAAATTATAGGTGGGAATCTGATATTATAGGTCAAGATGTCAATGTAGATTTTGATATTTATATGAAAAATTTCTTACTACTGTATGATAAAAAATTTCCAATCAAAGAATATAGGATCAAAGATAAAAATTCCAATAAACCATACATTACTGCAGCAATCAAAAACTCTATTAGAAAAAAGAAATAGGCTTCAGAAACTTTATGCAAGGTGGCCCTTAACATACGAGTCTACATTTAAGAAATATCGAAATATGTTAAAATCTTGATAAGAACAGCGAAAGAAAACTATTATAAATCATCATTGAGAGAAGGATCAGGGAATGCAAAAAAAATATGGAAAATTATAAATGATTTAATAGGGAAAAATTGCAAAATTATCCGACTTCATTTCTGTCACAAGGAAAATCTATTTCGGTAGCTTTCTAATAGCTAATGAATTTAATGAATATTTCTGCAACGTTGCTAACAATTTTAGAAACAGTTTTTTAGGGGAAACTCCTATATTGTTTGATAGTTTTTTACCCCAACCTACCTTGTTTTCATTTTATTTTCGGCCTACAACACGCCATGAAATCAATAGTGTAATTTCTAATCTTAAGGTTACAGCCCCAGGTCATGATGATGTAAAACATGAAAGTAATCAAAGCCTGCAAAGAAGAAATATCTCCATTTCTAGAATATAATAAACAAATCATTTACAAAAGGGATGCTTTCCAACATTCTGAAGACTGCAAAGTATTCCAGTTTATAAAAAGGTGATATTTTCAATTTTTTTCAAATTACAGACCTATTTCAGTTTTCCCGCCAAAAGTAAAGTCTTTAAAAAGATTATTGCAAATAGATAATAAATTATTTAACAGAAAACTTACTTTTAACAGATAATCAATATGGGTTTTTCCGACCTAAATATTCGATAGAACTCGCAGTAAAACCACCTTTGCCAAACATATATAATGCAATAATAGTAAAATGTATCAATTAACTTTTTTTGTGATTTATCTAAAGCTTTTGATACTATTAATCACTCCATTTTTTTAAAGAAACAAATGATTTACGGTATTCGTGGACCAGTCTTCCCAGATGGTTTGAAAGTTATCTCAGCGGTAGGAACCAGTATACAGTCTTTAATAGTAGTGCATCGTCGTACAAAAGTCTTACTTGTGGTGTGCCACAAGGATCTGTCCTGGGAAACCATTATTATTTTTTAATTTACATCAATGACATAACTCTATGTACCAAAATCTTAAATTTTTACTTTTTGCTGATGACACTAACATTTTTCTACAGGGAAGGGGTTTAAATTATATAAGAAATACAATGAACACTGAAAATTTGGGACATGTTGCTGATTGGTTAAAATGCAACAGCTAACATTAAATATCAATAAAACTCACTGTATGCTGTCACCCTTCACACATGACACACACACAATCAACAATATCAAAATTGATAATCTCATTATTAAGAGGTACAAGAAGCTAAATTCCTTGGAGTTGTTATTGATAGCAAGCTAAGATGGAAAACACACATAGAGAATGTAATGAATAAAATTTCAAAATAATAGGTGTAAAATATAGAATAAAGAAACCATTGTAATATTGAAGGTTTAAGACATATTTATTTATCATTAGCATATCCATATTTATTGTACTGTTTCAGCTATCTGGGGTGGGGCCATATAAAACATATATTGATCAACTATTTGTAAATCAGAAAAAATTAGTTCGCAAATGTCCTCTAGTAATCGGTATGACCACACAAGCCCAATCTTTCGTGAGTTGAAACTTCTAAAATTACATGTATTATAGACTATCAGACTATAACTTTTGTTTATAAGGCGTTGATACATACAAAAATTTCAGTGGTTTTCAGACCACAACGCATAGCATACAAACCAGACGAACCAATAATCTCAACTTCCATTTTGTAGAACTTCCCATGCTCAAAAAAGTGTTCTCACTCGGGAACTAAACTGTGGAACAAACTTCCAGATGAAAGTAAGGAATAAAGAATTAAATCCATTTAAACTGCAAATAAAAAAAAAGTTGAAAAGTAACTATTAAAATTATTTATTATTATTTATAATTGTGATTTTTATAATTAATGTGATAAATTTTCATTGATCTCTTTATCAGTACTATTTTGTATGTGTACTGTTTGGTATGAATGCTTGTTTGTGTATATTCTTTAATATACTTATTAAATTTATTTAATTTAATTGATAAAATTAAGTAGTATATTCAGTAGGGAATATATTTTTTTTATTTAATTTAGTTTTTCATATGTAAATTAGCA
>JACEEZ010021279.1:392279-394779 GCA_016584305.1 Chionoecetes opilio | reverse complement strand
TGAGTGAGTGAGTGAGTGGGTGGGTGGGTGGGGTGGGTGGGTGGGTGGGTGGGTGGGTGGGTGGGTGGGTGGGTGGGTGGGTGGGTGGGTGAGTGAGTGAGTGAGTGAGTGAGTGAGTGAGTGAGTGAGTGAGTGGAGTGAGTGAGTGAGTGAGTGAGTGAGTGATTGAGTGAGTGAGTGAGTGAGGTTGAGTGAGTGAGTGAGTGAGTGAGTGAGTGAGTGAGTGAGTGAGTGAGTGAGTGAGTGAGTGAGTGAGTGAGTGAGTGAGTGAGTGAGTGAGTGAGTGAGTGAGTGAGTGAGTGAGTGAGTGAGTGAGTGAGTGAGTGAGTGAGTGAGTCTTATACCCTGCCAACCCCTTATACCCTGTCAGCCCCTTATACCCTGTCAGCCCCTTGTACCCTGCCAACCCCTTATATCCTGCCAGCCCCTTATACTCTGCCAGCCCCTTATACCCTACCAACCCCTTGTACCCTGCCAGTCCCTTATACCCTGCCAACCCCTTATACCCTGCCAGCCCCTTATACCCTGCCAGCCCCTTATACCTTGCCAACCCCTTATACCCTGTCAGCTCCTTATACCCGGTCAGCCCCTTATACCCTGTCAGCCTTTTATACCCTGCCAACCCCTTATACACTGGCAGCCCCCTTACCCTGTCAGCCCCTTATACCATGTCAGCCCCTTATACCCGGTCAGCTACTTATAAAATGTCAGCCCCTTATACCCTGCCAGCCCCTTAAACCATGTCAGCCCCTTATACCCTGTCAGCCCCTTGTACCCTGCCAGCCCCTTATACCCTGTCAGCCCCTTGTACTATGTCAGCCCCTTATACCCTGTCAGCCCCTTGTACCCTGCCAGCCCCTTATACCCTGTCAGCCCCTTGTACTATGTCAGCCCCTTATACCCTACCAGCCCCTTATGCCCTGCCAGCCTCTTATACCCTGTCAGCCCCTTATATCCTGTCATCCCTTTATACCCCGTCAGCCCCTTAAACCCTGTCAGTCCCTTATACCCTGTCAGCCCCTTGTACCCTGTTAGCCCCTTATACCCTCTCAGCCCTTTGTACCCTGTCAGCCCCTTGTACCCTGCCAGCCCCTTATACCCTGTCAGCCCCTTATACCCTGTCAGCCCCTTATACCCTGCCAGCCCCTTATACCCTGTCAGCTCCTTATAACCTGCCATCCCCTTATACCCTGCCAGCCCCGTATACCATGTCAGCCCCTTATACCCTGTCAGCCCCTTATACCCTGTCAGCCCCTTATACCCTATCAGCTTCTTATACCCTGCCAGCCTCTTATACCATGTCAGCTCCTTATACTCTGCCAGCCCTTTATACCCTGCCAGCCCCTTATACCCTGCTAGCCTTTTATAACCCGTCAGACCCTTTCACCCTACCATCCTTTTCACCCTGTCAGCTATTTCACCCTGCCAGTCCCTATTTTCTAGCAAGCCCCTACACTTTCAGTGCCCCTTACCCTGCTAGGCTCACACACCCTGCTAAAGTCTACACCCTGCTAGAATCTAAACCGTGCTCGAAACTACGCCCTGCTCGAAACTACACACTGCTAGAATCGACACCCTGCTAGAATCTACACCCTGCTAAAGTCTACACCCTGCTAGAATCTACACCCTGCTTGAAACTACACACTGCTAGAATGTACACCCTGCTAGAAACTACACCCTGCTAGAAACTACACCCTGCTAGAAACTACACCCTGCTAGAAAATACACCCTGCTAGAAACTACACCCTGCTAGAGACTACACCCTGCTAGAATCTACACCCTACTAGAATCTACACCCTGCAAGAAGCTACACCCTCCTAGAAACTACACCCTGCTAGAATCTACACCTTGCTAGAATCTACACCCTGCTAGAAACTACGCCCTGCTAGAAACTACTTCCTGCTAAAGTCTACACCCTGCTAGAATGTACACCCTGCTATAATTTACACCCTGCTAGAAACTACACACTCCTAGAAACAAACCCGCCAGGGTGACGTGGTTGGTAGAATCACGGACTGGTGTTGCAGAGTCCCTGCGCCATTCGGTCAGCGGTTCGAGTCCACCAAATTCGTCCTGGCGTGGTGGCGCTTTGTATAGTCAATAACCTTGTAGTTGGTACTTGCAAAGTGTCTAGATAGGATCAAAGTATCTTATATATCCTAGAAACAACACCCTGCTAGAATGTACACCCTGCAAGCCCCCTTTATCGTGCCAACTCTCGACACCCTGCCAGCCGTCCATATCCTCCCTGTCCCATACACCCTTTCGCGCCCATACTTGTGTTCCCTTAAGGTTATTAATTGTTTTAACATACAATTAATCATCTAGAATTTTGTGAAAGTTACTAATTGTTTACTTATATAATTGGTTAGAGTCCAGGTATGATTACTGTTATCATCATCAATTACTATTATCATCGTTATTATTATTACTTTTAACCACTGTTTTTATTGGAGAAGAAGAGAGAGAGAGGAGAGGAGAGAGAAGGAGAGAGAAAAGA
>JACEEZ010021279.1:380000-391701 GCA_016584305.1 Chionoecetes opilio | reverse complement strand
TAGGGGGGTTTTTTTAGTCAGGCTTGTTGGTCTTGTGTTGGTTGGGGCTCTTTCTCCCCCGGGTGGGGGTTTAAAAGGCCCACTTTCTGGGCTTGTCTTTTTGGGCGGGCTTTTCCTTGGGGGGGTTTTGTGGTTTGGGGGCTGGGTTAAATGATTTTCTTGGGGGGGTTTTGGTCGCCTTGTTTTGGGGCCGGGTTTTTTCGGGGGGCCATTTGGTTGGGCTTTGTGGTTGGGCTTCTTATTGGGGCAACTTAAGGGAAAAAGGTGGTTTTTTGGGCCCCCAAGCCTTTGTGGGTTTTCTTTATGAAAGGCTTGGGGTTCTTGGGTTTGGGCTTGGGGCTACTTGGGGTCGGGTTGGGGCCAGCTTGGTCGGGCTTTAAAATTCTTGTGGGGCTTTGCTGGGGGTTTTGGTTTACGGGGAAACGGTGTGGGGGGAAAAAGGGTTCCCCCATTAAAAAGAAAAAAGAAAAGAAAAGAAAAAAAAAAAAAAGGGATTTAGGATAAAAAATACCAAGCTTTTTAGGCGGGGGAAAAAATTTTTTTCTTTTTCTTTTTTTTTTTTTTTTTTTGATTTTTTTTTTTTATTTTTTTTCCTTTTTCTTCCCCCCTCCCTCTTCCTCTTTTTCCTTCTTTCTCCCTTTCTTTCTCTCTTTTCCTTGTTTTTCCTTTTCTCTTCTCTCTCTCTCTCGCTCCTCCTCCTTTTTTTCCCTTTTCCTCCTTTCCCCTTCTCTTCTCTTCTTTCTCTTTCTCTCTCTCTCCTCTTCTTTCTCGGGTTTTCTCTTTCTTCTTTCTCCTCTTTTCTTCCCTCTCTTCTCTCTCTCTCTTCTCTTCCCCCTCCCTCCCTCTCTCTCGCTCTTCCTCTCTCTCCCCTCTCCTCCTCTCCTCCTCTCTCTCTTCTCCCCTCTCCGTCTCTCTCTCTCCTCTCTCTCTCTCTCTCTCTCTCTCCTCTCTCTCTTCCCTTTTCTCTCTCTCTCTCTCTCTCTCTTCTCTTCTCTTCATCTCTCTCTCTTCTTCTCTCTCTCTCTCTCCCCCTCTCTCTTCCTCTCCTCCCTCTTCTTTCCTCTCTTCTCTCTCTCTCTCTCTCTTTTCCTGTTTGTTTTGACTTATTTTGTTATCTCTTTTTTTTTTTTTCATTCAGTCAATTTTTTTTGCGTTATTTTCGACAAATACTTCACACACATCTGTAAAAAAAATTTATTGAAAAGACAGAAAATACAAAAAAATACAAAACGATGTTGATAGTCGAAGAAACTATATTATTATTTAATTTCCTCGGGTTAACTTTCCTTTAACCATATACTTTGTATTTTAAAAATTACATGTACTGACAAAAAAAAAAAAAATACAAAAAAGTAAAATTTTGTAAAAAGAAAAAAATAAAGTCATTATAATCTGATTTGGCCCCGTTTTTTTTTACAAGTTTTGAATCCTGTGTTGGGGGAGACAAATGGAAATTTAACCAAAAAAATTACCAAGAAGTATAAAAACTACGAGGAATAAACGCCTTTACCCCCTTTTTTTAAGACATGGATTTAATACTCTTTAATTTTTTTTTTCTCAGAATATAAATTTGCTTTACACCTACTTTTTTTATTGTTATATAATTTTTAAATTTGGCCACACATATCCTCCCCCAAAGGGGGGCTAAAAAAGAAAAAAATATAGCGGCTTTCTGTATTTGAAATGTAAACATTTTTTCCCTCATATTGTTTTTTTTTATTCCTTTTGTTTCGTTTTTTGTATTTATTTGGGAACGAAAGGTGTTTTTTTAAATTTCTTTTTGGGAAGGTTAAATCTCTCTCTCTCTCTCTTTTCTCTCTCTCTCTTCTCTTCTCTCTCTTTTCTCTCTCTCTCCCTTCTCTCTCTCTCTCTCTCTCTTCTCTCCTCTCTCTCTCCTCTCTCCTCTCTCTCCCTCCTCTTTTTCCCCCCTCTCTTCCTTCTCTCTCTCTTCTTTTTCCCCTCTTCTCTCCCCTCTCTCTCTTCTCTCTCTCTCTCTCCTCTCTCCTCTCCCTCTTCTCCTCTCTCTCTCCCCCCCCCCTCTCCTCTCTCTTCCTCTCTTCCTTCTCTCTCTCTTTCTCCCCTCCTCTTTTCTTTTTTTTTTTTTCCCTCCCCCTTTTTTAAATTTTTTCCCACTTCCCCCTTTTTTAATTTTTATAAACTTTCTACCTATATCAAAAAAATTTTATAAATAAAAACTTTTTCAATCACCACATACGCTATAAACTGTGCAAAATATAAAGCCCAATAAAATAATTAAAAATGAAAAGCCCCCCAAAAAAAAAGGGTCCCTTAATTTTTAAAAAATAAAAGCACAAAAAGGTTTTTTTGGGAAATAAAAAGTGTCTTGAAGTCTGGCTTTCGAACACCAAACAGAACTGTCCTCTTTCCTCTCCGGACATCTTTGCGATCCCTCGATAGGGCAGGGCGGGGGGGGAAAGGGAAAAGGCAGGGGGGGGAAAGGGAGGGAAAAGGGGAAAGGGGAAAACTAGAGGAAGAAGAGTGAAGAGGGGAAGGAGTAGAGGGATTAGGGAGGTCGTGAATGAAGGGGATGGAGGGGAAAAGGAGGGAGGTGAAGAGGTCTTTAACAGAAATGAGAACAGTTTCATACCTTCATTTCCAGACTGAGGTGATTTATTAAGGTGATTCCGTGTTGATTTGAATGAGCCTGTTTTTGTACGTGCGTCTGAGTGGAATTTGAAGCTTCTCTCTCAGGATTTAGGATGCTCATGGTAGTGGTGGTAGTGGTGGTGGTAAAAGTTGTATTATTATTATTATTATTATTATTATCATTATCATTACTATTATTATAAGTAGTAGTAGTAGTAGCAGAAAGGTGAGTGAGTGAGTGAGTGAGTGAGTGAGTGAGTGAGTGAGTGAGTGGGGTGGGTGGGTGGGTGGGTGGGTGTGGGTGGTGGGGTGGTGGTGGTGGTGGGTGGGTGTGGTGGGTGGGTGGGTGAGTGAGTGAGTGAGTGAGTGGGTGAGTGAGTGAGTGAGTGAGTGAGTGAGTGAGTGAGTGAGTGAGTGAGTGAGTGAGTGAGTGAGTGAGTGAGTGAGTGAGTGAGTGAGTGAGTGAGTGAGTGAGTGAGTGAGTGAGTGAGTGGGGTGAGTGAGTGAGTGAGTGAGTGAGTGAGTGAGTGGAGTGAGTGAGTGAGTGAGTGAGTGAGTGAGTGAGTGAGTGAGTGAGTGAGTGAGTCTTATACCCTGCCAACCCCTTATACCCTGTCAGCCCCTTATACCCTGTCAGCCCCTTGTACCCTGCCAACCCCTTATATCCTGCCAGCCCCTTATACTCTGCCAGCCCCTTATACCCTACCACAACCCCTTGTACCCTGCCAGTCCCTTATACCCTGCCAAACCCCTTATACCCTGCCAGCCCCTTATACCCTGCCAGCCCCTTATACCTTCCCAACCCTTATACCCTGTCAGCTCCTTATACCCGGTCAAGCCCTTATACCCTGTCAGCCTTTTATACCCTGCCAACCCCTTATACACTGGCAGCCCCCTTACCCTGTCAGCCCCTTATACCATGTCAGCCCCCTTATACCCGGTCAGCTACTTATAAAAGGGTCAGCCCCCTTATACCCTGCCAGCCCCTTAAACCATGTCAGCCCCCTTATACCCTGTCAGCCCCTTGTACCCTGCCAGCCCCTTATACCCTGTCAGCCCCTTGTACTATTCAGCCCCTTATCCCCTGTCAGCCCCTTGTACCCTGCAGCCCCTTATACCCTGTCAGCCCCTTGTACTATGTCAGCCCCTTATACCCTACCAGCCCCTTATGCCCTGCCAGCCTCTTATACCCTGTCAGCCCCTTATATCCTGTCATCCCTTTATACCCCGTCAGCCCTTAAACCCTGTCAGTCCCTTATACCCTGTCAGCCCTTGTACCTGTTAGCCCCTTATACCCTGTCAGCCCCTTATACCCTGTCAGCCCCTTATACCCTGCCAGCCCCTTATACCCTGTCAGCCCCTTATACCCTGTCAGCCCCTTATACCCTGCCAGCCCCTTATACCCTGTCAGCTCCTTATACCCTGCCAGCCCCTTATACCCTGCCAGCCCCTTATACCCTGTCAGCCCCTTATACCCTGTCAGCCCCTTATACCCTGTCAGCCCCTTATACCCTATCAGCTTCTTATACCCTGCCAGCCTCTTATACCATGTCAGCTCCTTATACTCTGCCAGCCCTTTAATACCCTGCCAGCCCCTTATACCCTGCCAGCCTCTTATACCCAGTCAGACCCTTTCACTCTACCATCCTTTTCACCCTGTCAGCTATTTCACCCTGCCAGTCCCTATTTTCTAGCAAGCCCCTACACTCTCAGTGCCCCTTACTCTGCTAGGCTCACACACCCTGCTAAAGTCTAACGCTGCTAGAATCTAAACCGTGCTCGAAACTACGCCCTGCTCGAAACTACACACTGCTAGAATCTACACCCTGCTAGATGCTACACCCTCCTAGAAACTACACCCTGCTAGAATCTACACCCTGCTAGAAACTACACCCTGCTAGAAACTACACCCTGCTAGAAACTACACCCTGCTAGAAACTACACCCTGCTAGAAACTACACCCTGCTAGAAATTACACCCTGCTAGAAACTACACCCTGCTAGAATCTACAACCTACTAGAATCTACACCCTGCAAGAAGCTACACTCTCCTAGAAACTATACCCTGCTAGAATATATACCTTGCTAGAATCTACACCCTGCTAGAAACTACGCCCTGCTAGAAACTACTTCCTGCTAAAGTCTACACCCTGCTAGAATTTACACCCTGCTCGAATTTACACCCTACTAGAAACTACACCCTCCTAGAAACAAACCCGCCAGGGTGACGTGGTTGGTAGAATCACGGACTGGTGTTGCAGAGTCCCTGCGCCATTGGGTCAGCGGTTCGAGTCCACAAATTCGTCCTGGCGTGGTGGCGCTTTGTATAGTCAATAACCTTGTAGTTGGTACTTGCAAAGTGTCTAGATAGGATCAAAGTATCTTATATATCCTAGAAACAACACCCTGCTAGAATGTACACCCTGCAAGCCCCCTTTATCGTGCCAACTCTCGACACCCTGCCAGCCGTCCATATCCTCCCTGTCCCATACACCCTTTCGCGCCCATACTTGTGTTCCCTTAAGGTTATTAATTGTTTTAACATACAATTAATCATCTAGAATTTTGTGAAAGTTACTAATTGTTTACTTATATAATTGGTTAGAGTCCAGGTATGATTACTGTTATCATCATCAATTACTATTATCATCGTTATTATTATTATCATTTAACCACTGTTTGTTATTGAGAGAGAGAGAGAGAGAGAGAGAGAGAGAGAGAGAGAGAGAGAGAGAGAGAGAGAGAGAAGAGAGAGAGAGAGAGAGAGAGGGTAATAAGTACTAACCCTACCCACCAGGAGTGTTGAAGAAAAACATGTAATTAGTTTGTCCTCTCGTAGAAAAGACCCGCCTCTCCCCTTCCTGTGTTTAGCACCAAAACACCAGAACAGACAGTCTACTGCATGTTCCTGCATAATAAGATAAGTCCCTACAACATATACTAAATGTTTCGTTCCTTTACACACCCTTCGTATACCTCAAACAGGCCCCTTTCCTAGTTTTACATAGGCTTATATTGAAAGAAAACAAACGTGTATACCGTCAACAACACTATAGTCGTCACTGCACTAATGTCACCAGGCGCCGCCATACATTAAGAATTTTTGCATCACTACAGACTTGTATGTGCCACTAGAAAGGCATGTACTGTAGTGTATATTATGTACGTGTCTTCCGTGGCACATACAAATTAGTAGTGATGCTAAAATTCGTAATATATGCCGCCTGGCAGCATTAGTTATGGGGCGACTATAGTGTTATTGACGATAGCTTCTTAAAAAATTGGATTTTCACTTTCACAAAACATTTTCACTTGGTTCTTGCATTAAATTATATGAACAAGTCAATTTTTTTCTTTAAGGTCATCATAATAAGGATAGTCTGATAATATATATAAATACTTGATTTAAAGAATAGATCATATTTCTTGCTTCTATTTCTATCTGTTTCTTGGCATGGAGCTTTGGACAATGACGAGGATTTGTTCACCGTCCTTCACTCCTGGCCCATTCACTCTCGCTCGCTCGCTCATTATATTTGACTTTCCTATTTTTTACGTTTCCTTTATCAACGACAATTTTGTTACTCCGTGTCTGTCTGTCTGTCTGTGTGTCTGTGTATCTGTATATGGATAACTTTCTATTTTGTCTGTCTGTCTGAATGAAAATCCATTAGTCAACTTCGCTCCCTCTTTTTCTTTCTTTCTTTCTTTCTTTCTTTCTTTTTCTCGCTTTCTCTCTACTCTCTATATATTTATCTCTTTCTCTCTGTATATGAGAGACAGAGGATGAGAGATGGGTATAATGGATTTTCATTTAATTTTGTACTTAACGTGTGTGTGTGTGTGTGTGGTGTGTGTGCATCTGTGTGCGTGTGTGTGTGTGGCGGGTGTGCATCTGTGTGCGTGTGTGTGTGTGGTGGGTGTGCATCTGTGTGCGTGTGTGTGTGTGGTGGGTGTGCATCTGTGTGCGTGTGTGTGTGTGGTGGGTGTGCATCTGTGTGCGTGTGTGTGTGTGGTGGGTGTGCATCTGTGTGCGTGTGTGTGTGTGGTGGGTGTGCATCTGTGTGCGTGTGTGTGTGTGGTGGGTGTGCATCTGTGTGCGTGTGTGTGTGTGTGTATGTGCATCTGTGTATGTGTGTATGTGTGCATCTGTGTGTGTGTGTGTATGTGTGCATCTGTGTGTGTGTGTATGTGTGCATCTGTGTATGTGTGTGTGTGTGTGTGTGTGTGTGTCTGTGTGTGTGTGTGTGTGTGTGTGTGTGTGTGTGTGTGTATTTTCCTCAAATATTTATCTGACTCATCTATGCGATCATTCTTTCCCTTCTCCCCTTATCTTACCCACACTCACGAGATAAAGGCTGAAACGTATACAAATAATTTTCTCTCTCTCTCTCTCTCTCTCTCTCTCTCTCTCTCTCTCTCTCTCTCTCTCTCTCTCTCTCTCTCTCTCTCTCTCTCTCTCTCTCTCTCTCTCTCTCTCTCTCTCTGCCGGTACAGGGAATTAGATGCAATATTTAGCGGCGTTACAGAGATCCCGGCTGCCCTGTAATTACGCCCCCGCCTCTGTAATCTCTAGGAGGGGAACTCTGTGCTTGCCTCAGTAATCCCCTCAGAAGGGATTTCCTCGCGGGTGGGGGGATTTATCTGGCCTGGAAATGACGGTAGTTGCGCATTTGCATTTTAAGGTGTTTGTCTATTTCTATTTTTCTAACTCTCTCTCTCTCTCTCTCTCTCTCTCTCTCTCTCTCTCTCTCTCTCTCTCCTCTCTCTCTCTCTCTCTCTCTCTCTCTCTCTCTTCTCTCTCTCTCTCTCTCTCTCTCTCTCCACTTGCTCATTTTTATCTTGGGCTAAAGTTAAATTTTCATGTTTTCTTTTTCTTTATCTGCTAACTTTCTTCGTTCTTTTTTTTCTTACATTTTACTCGTCCTGGAACTTTGGCTTTCTTACTTGACGTCGTTCGCTTATTCAAACAAACTATCGCAGTTACCAAAGATAAGCGAGTTAACTTAAACAAATAGATATAAAAGAACAAATGTAATCAACAACAAACACAGACCAACACCAACACCAACACCAACACCACCACCACCACCAACAACAACAACAGCAACACCACCACCACCACCACAACAACAACAACACCAACACCAACACCACCACCATCACCACCACCAACAACAACAGCAACAACAACAACACCATCACCACCACCACCAAAAACAACATTAACGACAATGGGAAAAAATAAAAAGCAGCACGTGTAACAAAAGTCGCTTCAAACACACCAACCCAAACTCTTCACATACATAAAAGATAAAACTATATAAATAAAACAGCATAAAAGCCTAAATCTGGAACAGAAAATTTGCAACCACCATCCTTCTTACTCGTGAGAGAGAGAGAGAGAGAGAGAGAGAGAGAGAGAGAGAGAGAGAGGAGAGAGAGAGAGAGAGAGAGAGAGAGGAAAGGAGGGGAGAGTTATGGTGGTAGTGATAAGGGGGTTAGGGAGAGTGGAAGAGAAGTAGAAAGTGGAGAGAGAGAGAGAGAGAGAGAGAGAGAGAGAGAGAGAGAACAGAGAGAGAGAGAGAGAGAGAGAGAGAGAGAGAGAGAGAGAAGAGAGAGAGAGAGACATGGGGGGAATAGGGACCATTCTATTCCCATGATTATGCTAATGATATGCAAATGATGTGAGTTGTCAGTGCGAGGAGCAAAGGAGGGAGGAGGAAGGGGGAGGGAGGAGGAAGGGGGGGAGGAGGAGGCAGGGAGAGCAGGAGGGGGAATAGGGGGGAGGGAAGGAGTGAGGGAGGGAGGGAAGGAGAGAGAGAGAGAGAGAGAGAGAGAGAGAGAGAGAGAGAGAGAGAGAGAGAGAGAGAGAGAGAGAGAGAGAGAGAGAGAGAGAGAGATTTGTTTTGATAAATTTATTACGCCAAGGCGTCAGACCAGGACACAGGAAGACAAAATCTTTGTTGATAAACTTAACACATTGAAATTAGCAGCCCCCAAAACGTGGGTAGCGGACAAGAACTTCATCTAAATTGTCATGGGCTAGCAGGTGCCGACAGATGTCCACCAGTGGTCGTCCTAGAGGCAGCAAGCCACTGACCTCCGGGCAGTGCAGGCAGTAATGCTCCAGCGAGTTACTGTTGGGTTGATCACACAGGAGGCAGGAGGAGAAGTGTGGCGCGTCTTCGAATCCCGCGACCTGCCACACTGGTCTGTAGCCCAGACGTAACCTGGCCGCTACCACGTTGTGTCTCCGCACCATTAGGCCCCGACGACGGTACTTGTAGCGATGTTGGCGGAACGCGTCGTAATGTTGAATGGAGACGCTGTTGGCTCTCTGTCTGGCCCTGTGATGGAGAGTGGAGACGTAAGTGTGAGTGTTGACCCTTAATAAATAACAAGACAGAGAGGGTGAGGGACCAGCATCACGGAGTGGCAGGCTACAGGCGGCTTTTGCTATTCCGTCGACAGTGTCACTATAAAGAATGCCAACGTGGGACGGAATCCACAAAAAAATAATCTGCAAGGCGCGTAGGCGTACTAGGGACAAAAAGGACAGAATACGTGATACAAGGTGGCAGGTAGGCTTAGGGGAGGAAAGAGCCTGAAGGGCAGACTGAGAGTCATAAATCACTAAACCATTGAGGCCACGTTGGCTGAGGAGACTAACAGCATCAAGTATACCATACAACTCGCAGAACGTGGAGCTGGCGGAAACAGGGAGTCTGCGGCCAACCCAGCCGTCAGGCGGCGGATCGACGTCAGGGGAGAATACAGCACAGCCCGCTGTCCCATCTGGCTGCAAAGATCCATCGGTGTAGACGTGGTTCAGTGTGGGGCATGAAGATGAAACTGAAGCTTTGGTCTCCAACGCTAGCTGCCTCTGTAGGGCAGGGAGAGCAGACTTGGAGGTGGGGGTGTAGTGGACCGTTACGGTGGGAATCATCCACGGTGGAGGACCAGGTAGAGCTTCAGCCTCCGGAACATTGATGTCGAGCCTTTGAAGTAAAGAAGACACAGTTTTAATAAGGGTGCGACCGCTAGCCTGAAGAGGAGGTATACGTGGGCGGGGTTGCATAGCACTTCTAATAGTATGAGAGTAATGAGGGACGACCTGAGGGTAATGCAGACATTTGATAGTGAGACGAGCAGCGATGGAGCAAATTCTCTCATAAATAGGTGGTAGGTGAAGCTCTGTTAACATGTTGACCACTCTAGTAGACAGAGGACAGCCCAAGATAACTCTCATAACCCTGTTTTGGAATTTGTCAAGGGGGTCCAGGGACGTATGGGGTAACTGAATTAAAGCTGGAGAGAGATAGTCGATGACTGAACGGATGAAGGTTACGTAGATCATTCTGGCCACAGGGATGGAGAGTCCAGAAGTGTTGTTAACAAGCCATTTGAGTGGTACGAAGCGCTTCTGTAGCCGATCCAAAAGATCTTGCACGAAGGGATGTATGTGTTGTGCCCGAGTGACGCGGGGAATGGAGACTGGTGCGCCGAGGTAGTTGTACTGTCTGCACAGGGGAACGACACACTCCCCAAAGTAGAAGTCTGGTAGCAGCCTCGGGTTCCGGAGGGTGAAGACTCTGCTTTTATCTGGGGATATAATTAGACCGCAGTCAGCGGCAGACATAGAAAAGGAATTTAGTAACTGCTGAAGATGGTATGGCGAGGTGGAGTGTATGCAGATATCGTCAGCATAGCACGTTACCGTGGTGTCAGGGACGTCAGGCAGGTTGGAAAGCAGACGGTGGACGAGAACATTAAATAGAAACGGACTGAGAACACCTCCCTGCGGAGTTCCTAACTCGAAGCCTTTAGGTGTGCTGCATGCTCCTTTATAGAGGACGCGAGAAGTCCGATTGCTGAGGTATCCTCTAATCCATTTCAGTAGCCGTCCTCTGACACCGAAGTCCACTAACTGGTCTAGGATGATGTCCCTGTTGGCAACATCGAAAGCGCTCTTGAGATCGATGAACGCAACCACACTGTTTGGGGAAAGGCGTGTGTAGAGGTCCATGAGGCAATGATGTGTGCATCGCTGCGGAAGAAAACCAAAAAGTCGGGATGACAGTACCCCCTCCAGCCGGAAAAGAAGACGGGTGAGCAATACGCGCTCCATCACCTTGCTGAAGCAGGATGTGAGGGATACTGGCCTAAACTTGTCCGTCCCGGGTTTTGGAATGGGGACAATTGTGCTGCGGGTCCAGGCGGCGGGCAGATACCCCAGCCTGCAGCAAAGGTTGTAAAGCTGTAGCAGAGGGTTACCTGGGACGTTATGTAGCTGACGGAGGACAGAATATGTGATACCATCGTCACCCGGAGCGGTCGACTTGCCTCGAGCCAAGCCCGTCGCAGTTCATCCTCAGTAATGAGAGTGGGTCCATCGTCATCCTCCTCGAGCAACGCTGCCATCAGCCGTAGAGGCGCGATGACCTGCACCGGCAGACAGGGCCGCCTGAACAGGCTCGGGAAGGCTGCCTACCCGCGACTGTCGGGCCCAGTCATCGACAAGGTTTTGGGCGTACTCACCAGGACTGTGATGGAGGGCGTTGGCGGGTCTCTTCTTCGTCACCTTCCTGATGAGGTGCCACATTGTCCCAACACTCGTCTGCTGATTGATGTTGTCCCTGAATGTATACCACGACTCTGTCCTCACGCAGGCCTGTAAGTGTACCAAGTCGTCCCTTGAAGCCTGGTATCGGTGAAGGTGAGCAGAAGTAGGGTCCATTTGAAAAAGAAGGCCAGCGTCCATAGCTGTCCTATTGGCCTGAAGAATGCGTTCGTCAAGGGTCCAGGAGTATGCAGCCGCCCGCCGTCGCATGTGTGGCCTGGAAATATAATGCGAGTAGAAATTGTTCGTCGAATCCACCAAAGAGGAATACAGGGCTTCGGGGGACTGAAAGTCAAACGTGGGGAGAAGGGAGGACATGTAGGCAATATAATTAGGACAGTATTTGGGAGGAATCGAGATGCGAAGGCGGTGATGAGTTGGGTTGCGACTTTCTGGGAGTAGATACCGGAAGCTGAGAGCTACATGATCAGAGAAGAGGGAATTGACGGAGGTACACGTGACATGGGCCGTC
>JACEEZ010021279.1:360000-377500 GCA_016584305.1 Chionoecetes opilio | reverse complement strand
GGCAGGGTTAGGAGAGAGATGTCATATAGCTTATTTGCATCTCTTATATATAAATGGTAACATGATAGATATTTATATAGAGTTGCTATATTGTCAATTTATTCTATGGTAAACATTACTTGCTACGTGCTTTTTTATTTAGTAAGGGAGAAGATGTGTATGTCTCATAGATAAACGAGGACTTGACACCTGGACGAGAGAGGCAGCGGTGGTTCACCGCCGGCCTCGACGACAGCCGGGAGAGGAGCGATAGCCTTTGCCATGGGAGGTAACGTAGGTTGGTACAGGGATTCCTGTCCATTTCATTATTTGTATATAGTGTAGATTTACACATTTACTACCTCCATGGCGTCTCTCAGAGAGGGGCTTGAGCTAGAGCATAGAACGGAGATTGTACAAGGGATTCCTCATATACATATTACGTCAAGTGTATAGTTTTAAACTTAATTATACGAACTACCTCAACCCTAAGCGTCTCTCTACATTCTCACGACACCACTAATATTCCCCACGAAACAGATTGATTGGAACGTGTGTTAATGGACATTGACACATCATCTACCCTTGAAAGGTGAGTCTATCTGTGTGAATAATTACTCGCGTAAAGGAAAATCCAGAACAGCGAGGTTTCTTTCGTGTCTTTGGGTAAAACGAGAAATGTTGTAAATGTAGAGGAAAAGGAGGAACAGTAACAGTGAAAAGAATGAAGGAGGGAACTGGAAGGGGGAAGAAGGGAAAGCAATGAAAAATAAAATATAGAGTAAATAACGAAAGAAATAGGAAAGAGGGAAGAAAAGAAGAAACGGTAGGAGTGAAAAGAATGAAGGAGGGAACTGGGAATGGGAAAAAGGGCGAGCAATGGAAAATATGAGTGAATAACGATAGAAAAAAGGCAGGAGGGAAGAAATGGTTAAAGAGAGGCAATGATAAAAGGAGAATAAACGAGGAATGGAAGGAAAAATAAGAATGATGGAGGGAACTGGGAAGAAGAAAGAGCAATGAAAAATTAAAGTAAATGACGAAAGAAATAAGGAAAGAGGGAAGAAAAACTTAGAAAGTTATAAAAGGAGAGAATAGACAAGGAATGCAAGGAAGAAAAGAACGATGAAGGAAAATAAATGTAAAAAAATATATATAGATAAGAAAAATATAAGTAAATGACAAAAGGAAAAAGGGAAGAGGAAAGAAATGGTTAAAGAGAGACTGATAAAAGGAGAGAATAGACGAGGAATGCAAGGAAGAAATTTAGAAAGAGAGCCATAAAGGGAAAGAAAACTATGAGTGCTCAAGGAACAAAAGTGGAAGAGAGAAAAAGAACGTAAAAAGTACGAAAAGCTTTACGAAGAGCAAGGCCTTTATGTGGATTATAAGCTTAAAGTCCTTATATATATGAAGAAAAAATCAGGATTACCAAGAAATACAAAGAATGGGATTAAAAAAAGAAGTAATCTTTTAGAAGTAGAAAGCCTCAGAAGGATTATGATGACTTTTTTTATAAACTATATATACTGCACAAAACTAAGGATGATTTATTGAATATTTCTAGAAAGTAGTGGTGCATTTTCCTTTATTTACGTAGTGGTATAATTTTTCCTTATTTTTACGTAATAGTATATTTGTTTCCTTTCTTTACGTAGTGGTGTATTTTTTCTTTTCTTTACGTAATGGTGCCTTTTTTTTCTTTTCTTTACGTAGTGGTGCATTTTTTTTCTCCTTTCTTGACATTCTCACGCAGCAATACGGGGAAAAGATCGTATCACGGGTGTTACTTCGGCCAAAGGGAATCCAGAATTCATGGAAGCGAGTAACTTAAGGCAGCGACAAAGAACAAGGCGAGGACATGTGTCACAGAGGCGGTGTCTTTGTGTTATATTTTTTGCCACCCGAACAACAGCCCGGCGCGTCACCTTGCCCGCACCACCACACGAGATAAAAACAACAAAACCACGAGAAAGGAAGGAAAACAAAACGTCAAAGTACAAGGAAGTGTGTGTGTGTGGGGGGATGTGTGTGCATGTATGTGTGGGGGGGCTGTGAATTGAATTGAATTGAATAAGGTTTATTGCTCAGACTTCAACAGAAGTATGGAGCACAGCTCCTTAATTGCCAACAAGTCATTATCCATATCAAACAACATAATACATCTTACAGATACATAACAGCATATTTTCATCTGAACATTTTAAATATTACATCCAGGAAACATACTATCCTATTTAATGTGTTAACATTATTACTCTGCATTAATGTAATAAAGTTTTCTCTGCTTGGTCTAGTCCAGAAATACTCTGGGATATAGTCATGCCTGAGCTGACTTATTGCCTAATTATTACACTCTAAGACAACATGGTATTCCTCCCCTAGTGCTGCACCATCACATTTATCACAAAGTCTTTCCTCTCTGGGCACATTTTGGTATCTTTCTGCTGTTACTGGCAGTCTATTATTGTTTATCCTAAGTTTAGCAAAAACAATTCGTGATTTGGTCTTCAATTTAGTTAAATATTCCTCTTTGCCAAATATACACTTAAAAGATACATAGTTACTACAAACAGACTTTGTCATAAGATTTCTATACCAAAGAGTAATCCATTGATCTTTAAGCCTTTGTTCCACAGTTCTTGCCAACCATACTGGGTTAGTAATTTCCTGGTTCAACCACACCCCTGACAAGCCACAGTTATTTAACACTGATCTGATCTCCTTTAGCCAAGGTGATGTGTACCGTCCAACAGTGTCCAGGTGCAGCAAACACTGATACATAACATAAGAAAAATTTTCAGGTTTTCCGGTGATTAGTCTAATCCAGTAATTTATCATTCTAACTTTTACATCAATATCCATGGGATATGCCCCAAGTTCCCCATAAACAATACCATTACATGTATTTATCTGCACACAAAGCATGTGTTTGAGAAACTTCATATGTAAAATTTCTACTTCCCTATTTACAGTATGTCCCCACACCTCAAAGCCATATAACAGTACGGGTAATACTGTACTTCTAAACAACTCCATTTGAAGATCTACAAGAAGATCAAATTTCCTACACTTTCCAATAAGGCTGTACATAGCTCTTGTAGCTGGTTCAGTGCATTCCTGTTGACATTTTCTAAATCTCCCATTGCTTGTCAATAACACTCCAAGGTACTTATATTCTCCTACAGTTTCCACATTTTCACTACCAAATTTAAAGTTATAGCCTTCAGTCTGGGCTCTTCCCCTTCCAAATACCACTACTTCTGTCTTACTAGTGTTAACTTCCATTTTCCACTGATTACAATAATTTTCCATTGTGAATGTGTGTGTGTGTGTGTGTGTGTGTGTGTGTGTGTGTGTGTGTGTGTGTGTATGTATGTGTGTGTGTGTGTGTGTGTGTGTGTGTGTGTGTGTGTGTATTTGTATCATTTATCTAATATACTATAGGAGTAGCCGTGTGTCTGTGTGTGTGTGTGTGTGTGTGTGTGTGTGTGTGTGTCTGTCTGCTTTGGGTAGCCGAAACTGTAAATTCAATTTTGATGGGAGTAGGCTCAAAAATCGGAAATAAATCGTGGGTGGTAAGCAGCTTGGTCCCATGTCGATTGAATAATTTTTAAGGGGGGTTTTGGGCTATAAACACTTTAGGAGTATTAGATTACAGGAAAACTCTGCGGTAACGTCTTGCCGTATTCCACAAACTCAGTAGACTCATGGACGTTTGTGTGCGTGTGTGAGTGTGTGTTCTGGAATCACACGGAACACAAAGGGCTGGAATCACACGGAACGTGGTCTACCCCGAGGCACTTTGACCAGTGACCAACGACAGCAACATCACGATTGGATTTTGCAATCACATGTTGTCTAATATATACTTCTACTACAAATATCAATACATGGGTCCGAAGGGCCCACAAGCACTTGTCTAATATATTATAGGAGTAGCCGTGTGTGTGTGTGTCTGTTTTGGGCAGCCGAAACTGTAAATTCAATTTTGATGAGAGTAGGCTCAAAATCTTGCAAATAAATCGTAGGTGGTAAGCGGCTCTGTCCCATGTCGATTGAATAATTTTGAAGGGGGGTTTTGGGCTAAAAACACTTTTAGGAGTATTAGATTGCCGGAAAAACTCTGCGGTAACGTCTTGCCGTATTCCACAAACTCAGTAGACTCATGGACGTTTGTGTGCGTGTGTGTGTGTTGGAATCCCACGGAACACAAAGGGTTGGGATCACACGGAACGTGGTCTACCCCGAGGCACTTTGACCAGTGACCAACGACAGCAACAACACGATTGGAGTTTGCAATCACATGTTGTCTAATATATACTACTACAAACATCAATACATGGGTCCGAAGGGCCCACAAGCACTTGTTTATTAACACTAAGTCACATCCGTCTTCATACTATAGTCAGCCCAGCTCAACTTTGTCTCGCGGGTAGAGTGGGGAGATTACTGCAGTGTTGTCACGTTCATCGTTGCACAGGCTGACGAGGACCCTCTGTTATACTGTTAGCTATTACATTAACTTTTTTTTTAATAATATAGTTTTACAATATGGCTGCATAGTTTTGTGAATGGCTTGCGATTTGATGGTTAAACAACGAGTCTGTATACCTTCCATTACACTTGGCATGGCAGCCCATGCGACCCTGCCGGCAGGCTGAGTGACCTGACACAGCCCCACCCGTCGGTCATTCCTCGTCACTCCTCAGCCATGGCAGGTTCCCCCGTTCCCTCTCGCGTTCTGCACAGCCAAGCAAAAGAAGTTATTTACAACATAAATAAGTATTTTTTGGAAAAAAAGGCAAATAGAGGACCTTTATTGAGGTGAATGAATGAATGAGAATGAATGAGGTGAGGAGGGTGGTGACCTGGCAGGAGTAGTGGGGTGATGTGGCACCACTGCGGACTTGGGCCGCTCCACCCGCGAGACCAAGTTGAGCTGGGCCGACTATAGCAAAAAGAAGAAAAAGAAGAGAGAGAGAGAGAGAGAGAAAAGAGAGAGAGAGAGAGAGAGAGAGAGAGAGAGAGAGAGAGAGAGAGAGAGAGAGAAAGAGAGAGAGAGAAACAGTCAGAACAGCCAGTATATAAACCTTAGCCGGGGGAGGACGTTAGGCAAGCTCAGCGGCAGACGTAACATATACAAAACGCTTAAAATAAAGGCAAGTGACTTCTTCTGCCTGGCCTGTCCGCTAGTCATTTATATAAAGCAGACTATAGGACCCAAGCATATATATAAAGGAGGCTATGGGATGCAGGCAGGCTACATCAAGGTGTCGTAAACGAAGCCCCTGAGAATGAGTTTTCCAAAAGGATTAGACAAGGGGAGGAAAGTTACAAGGCTTGCGAAGGGAAAACTCTGCCTTACTTGTCCGCTACACAAAATTACACATGNATGAGGGAGAGTGAGGAGCAATGAGGAGAGGGTAAAGGGAAGTAAGGTATTGTGAGGGAAGGATGAGGATTACTGAGGTGTGAGTAGAGAGTGTTTGAGGACAGGGGGGGAGTGAGGGCTTGTAGAAATGAGAGTGTAGTGAGGGGAGTGGAGGAGCGATGGGGAGAGGGTACTGTAAACGGTAAAGGGATTGTGAGGGGAAGGTGAGGATTACTGAGGTGTGAGGAGAGAGTGTGCGAGGATAAGGAGGAGTGAGGGCTTGTGAAAATGAGGGTGTAGTGAGGGAAGAGTGAGGAGCGATGAGGAGAGGTAGAGGAGTGTGAGAATTGGGTAAAAGGAAGTAAGGTATTGTGAGGGAAGGATGATGGTTACTGAGGTGTGAGTAGAGAGTCTATGAGGACAGGAGGGAGTGAGGGCTTGTATAAATGAGGGTGTGGTGAGGTTGAGGGTCTTTGAAGAGAGTGTGAGAGGTAGTGAAGACGGGTAGAAGAGATGAAAGGAGAAGGAGAGTAGGTAAAAAAATAATTGGTACTTCGGGAGAGAGAGAGAGAGAGAGAGGAGAGAGAGAGAGAGAGGGGAGAGAGAGAGAGAGAGAGAGAGGGGAAGAGAGAGAGAGAGAAGAGAAGAAGAGAGAGAGAGAGAGAGAGCGAGAGAGAGAAGAGAGAGAGAGAGAGAGGGGAGAGAGAGGAGAGAGAGAGAGAGAGAGAGTGAAGAGGAGAGAGAGAGATGCATTACAGCCTCTTCCATTGTGTGAACTCAACATCATTGCAACGACGAAACACACACACACACACACACACACACACACACACACACACACACACACACACACACACACACACACACACACACACACCACACACACACACACACACACACACACACACCACACACACACACACCAAACAACACACAAAGGGAAAGGGTGCAGAGGTAAAAATAAGGGAAATGGAAGGGAGTAAGGGTTATGGCGAATGGGAGAGGAGGAGGAGGGGGAGGGGAGGAGAGGAGGAGGGGAGGGAGGAGGAGGAGAGGAGGATAGTGAGTAGAGAGAAGATTAGTGGGAAGGGAAAACTGTATGAAACAATCCTAGTTCATGGTAACGAGAGGGAGGGTTGTTCGGGGAACGTATGAGAGAGAGAGAAGAAGAGAGAGAGAGAGAAAAGAGAGAGAGAGAGAGAAGAGAGAGAGAGAGAGAGAGATAGATGAGGAGAGAGAGAGAGAGCGAGCGAGCGAGAGAGAGAAAGAAGGGAGAGGAGAGAGAGAGAGAGAGGGGAGAGAGAGACAGGAGCAGAGAGAGAGAGAGAGGAGAGATTGTTTTACTGTCCCTGTCCTATCAAGCGTGGTCTTTTCACGTGGATGATGGTGATTGTGGTGGTAATAGGTGGGCGGGGGGGGCGGTGGTTCGGGGGGAATGGCGGTGATAGGTGGGGGGGTGCTAAGGAGCCTCCGTCACCACTGCACAGGAGGCTCACTATTGGTTGAGATGGTGTCGTGGTGGAAGGTCATCATAGGTTTGTGTGGAGGTGTCGAGGCTTATAACAACTGCATTAGCTTCCTCCACTCCCCTCTTCTTCACTCTTTTTTTCTCACATCTCTCTCTTCTCTCTCTCCTCTCTCTCTCTCTCTTTTCGTCTCCTCTCTCTCTCTCTCTCTCTCTCTCCTCTCTCTCTCTCTCTCTTCTCTCCTCTCTCTCTCTCTCTTCTCTCTCTTCTCTCTCTCTCATCTCTCTCTCCTTATCAGTTTATTTTTCTCTCCCCCCCCGTCTCTCTCTCTCTCTTCTCTCTCTCTCTCTTCTCTCCCCCTCTTCTCTCTCTCTCTCTCTCTCTCTCTCCCTCTCTCTCTCTCTCTCTCTCTCTCCTCTCTCTCCCCTCCCCTCCCCTCTCTCTCTCTCTTCTCTCTCTCTCTCTCTCTCTCTCTCTCTCTCTAATATAATCAATAATACGAATAACGCTCTTAATTTAATTGTTTTCCTTATTGAAATCATAATTGCTAAATTCATACTTTTAGAAGTGGAATTTTGTTCATTAAACATTGTGTGTGGTAGAATAATCAAATCTGTTTTTGTAATCAGAATAACATATAAAGGATTTGCACCCAAATGCTGTACAGAAATTGAAGGGTGGTGTGCGTGCGTGTGGACGTGCGCGCGACAGACATTTCATTTAATCCACCTTTAATGGAACGTATCGCGGAAAAAAATTTGAGCCGGAAGCATTTTTAGATGGGAAATTCGACCGTTTGTGCCGTCGAGGAGGGTTTCGGCGCGTGGGCGGGGGGGGCGAGGGGGGTTCGTCTCTATTTTCTCCTGCGAAGGACTGGAAATTTGAGGACAGACTGAAGTGAAGCCTTTCCTTGTCGCTTGATCTGGAGGGAAAAGGCAGCGTTTTTGTAGTTGTTAGCGGAATGAAAGTTCTGCCAAAATGTCGCGTTCTGAGGTCTTGCGCGGTAGTGTGGCATATGATGACGATGAGAGAGAGAGAGAGAGAGAGAGAGAGAGAGAGAGAGAGAGAGAGAGAGAGAGAGAGAGAGAGAGAGAGACGAGAGAGAGAGAGAGAGGGAGAGATGAGAGAGAGGAGAGAGAGAGAGAGAGAGAGATCGTATAAGCGAAGTTAAACGGTGGAAGAGATTATAACTCCACTAACTTTTCCTCTCTTTCCCTTCCTTCCTCCCTCATACCCTTCCTCCCTCTTTCCATTTATGTATTATTTCCAGGCCGTAAATTCTGTGGTCTGGGTCGTCGCTCCGTGGAATAATTCTCATTTAGTATTAATAGACATAATTACCAACACTCGCCGTGGGACTGAGCGTGAGCCGAATTATTTTACCGTGTGACCCACTAACTTGCGGAAGGTAAATACGGATGTCATTTGTTGGCAATCATTTTCCAGTTATTCCAAAATATCTGGACGGCAACCAACAGCCATTATTGAGGCGGAATATTCAGGAGGTGAAGGTAATACGTTACGGAGGACTTCTTTTTGGACTGCACTGCTGGGTATACCAAAAGCCTCAGTGGACCGGATGACAGACACACACTCAGGCAAAGACACACCACGCGCACACACAGACAGACAGATAGACACACACACACGCCACCCCCACACACAGTTTTTTTCTCTTTCTCTTTTTCTTGTTTTTTCAGGTATCCTTTTTCACTCTTCTCACCGTAGTTCCTTCATATCTTTCTTCGCTTCTGTATCTTTGAGTTTATTTTTTCTCTACTTGTCCTTTTCTGTCTGTTTGTTTGTCTGTTTCGTCTTGTTAGAAGTAAGAATAGAAAATTTGGTCACGGATGTATTTCTTGAGGTCTCTCTCTCTCTCTCTCTCTCTCTCTCTCTCTCTCTCTCTCTCTCTCTCTCTCTCTCTCTCTCTCTCTCTCTCTCTCTCTCTCTCTCTCTCTCTCTCTCTCTTTCTCTCTCTCTCTCTCTCTCTCTTTCGCCTACATACACAAATTCAATTAAACTCTCGTCTATCGATAGCTGTAACAATATGTCCGTTTGATACCCTAACGCATTTCTGTTGATATTCGCACAAATTTCGTCGCCCATTCATTCATAGGTCATTGCTATTTGATTAAGCAACTGAATTTAGAGTATAGTCTTTTAGCTTGTTTACATATACAACGATATTCAAGGTAACCGGCGCGTCCAGGTAGCAGCCCTGATTGCATCGTAGTTCGGACAATTAAAACTACGAAAAATGACAAATCGAAAAAAAAAACCCGGATTTGAAAAACACGAGAAAAGCGTGATTTATATCGGAATAATTTTTTTTTAAAACCCAGGCAGGTGGCTATACTGGATTGTCGCACCGGCCAGCCCAGCCTCGCCGCCGCATGTAATCAGGCATTAACGAGCGCCGCATTTCCTTGGGCGTGCTCGTATTGTGGGAAACGTTGACACCATGATTGTAGGTTTTCAGAGTTGGTAATACTCTTGTGTGGTGCGCCTAGAGGATGGCCTGAGCCTTTGCCTGAGCCTTGGCGTATCTGGGGTAGGCATTCAAGAGCCTCGGGTTAAGCCTAGAGGTTATATATCGTGTGCATAAAGTGTATGAGAAACTAGGATAATTTTAGGTAATACATAGTAGCGGGAACACCACAACCACAGCCTTCACGTCGCTGCCACAACCCACACAACCTTCACTGACACAACCCACACAACCTTAACACTGCTGCCACAATCCACACAACCTACGCTACTACCACAACCCACACAACCTACGCTGCTGCTAAAACCCACACAACCTACGATACTGCCACAACCCACACAACCTACGCTACTACCACAACCCACACAACCTACGCTGCTGCTAAAACCCACACAACCTACGATACTGCCACAACCCACACAACCTACGATACTGCCACAACCCACACAACCTACGCTGCTGCCACAACCCACACAACCTTAACACTACTACCACAACCCACACAACCTCGCTACTACCGCAACCCAAGCCTTTCCTACACCCTCCAAACACACCTTCATACAATAATGTCTTGGTACTTGACCCAAAACTCGTCCCAGCATTCTCCTATGTTCTCCAGGTAACCAGCCTTTCCTGTAACTCAAGAGTCCTCCGCCTCCCCAGCTCATTCCTTTGTTGCGCCCACCCTCATTACCCTTCCCTCCCTCCTACCGCAGACTTCGCAAATCTCGCGGCGCCCCAACCGACCACCAGCACACCTAACCCTCATCTACTTCCAGCTGCCCTCATCCTCCCAAGCTGTCCATAACCTCGTGCTGCCCCTCCCCAGATGTTCCCAGCCACCGCCACTTTCCCTTCGGCGTTCATAACTCGGCACCTTCCCTCCCATCACCAGGCAGCCCCCCCCACCTCGACCCGCCCCCCCCCCCCAACCTGCTCCCCTCCCTCGACCCCTGCCGCCGTCCTCAAAGCCTCGTGAACTGATTTGTCAAGTTTGAGTAACGAGAACATTATGCTGTAGTATTTCAACCAAAAGTTTTAGCTCGGCGCCGGAAAGCAGTAATTTGCCTTTAAAATACCGTCACACAAAAATTAAGCTTTTATGTCTACGTAATTTTTTAAGGGGGAGGGAGGAGGGAGGAAGGCGTGGGGGGACATAATCTTTTTTCCATGTATTGGAAAAGGCCACAGCGCAGTACTATTTGATTTGTAAATTTGCTGTGTTTGTTGAGGGTTGAAGGGGGGGGGCGAGGGGGGCGTGAGTGAGGGGAGGAAGGGGGGGGGCGAGGGGGGCGTGAGTGAGGGGAGGAAAGGGGGGGGGCGAGGGGGGCGTGAGTGAGGGGAGGAAGAAAGGGGGTGTTAGGACTAAAGGGGAGCAGCGTGAGGAAGACAAAAAAGGCGCCAAAGAGATGAACAGGCTGGGGAAAGAAGACAATTACGAAGCAGTGAGATCATAAAAACATAAAAGGCATAGAATATAAGTAATCATTTAGGCATACAAAAAAAGTAATACTATAAAAAGGTTTCAGACCAAAAGAAAGAGAAAAGGAAAAAATAGAAGCTCGTAAAAGCGACGTAACCTGTAAATATTTTTGAATAGATTATCGGATGGATGAGAACAAGAAAAAAAAATCTATCGAGAGGAAAAATATATAAGACAATCACGTTATTTTAAGTGTGTGAGACTATTATTTTGCTGTTATTATTATTATTATTATTATTATTATTATTATTATTATTATTATTATTATTATTATTATTATTGTTATTGTTATTATTATTGTTATTATTATTATTATTATTATTATTATTATTATTATTATTATTGCTGATATTATGTCAACTCGTCCCTATTAGCAGCAACATCACCTAATATACTAGAAGAAAAGTTAGAAAACTCATCAAACTTACAGCTAACGGCTTATACTTTTTCCCCTCTGGATAATTTTTCCCTCTGTGTTCTATCACCAACATCCACCTACTTATCTTTTGTAGGAGACTCCGTGTGTGTGGTGATTGTGTGTGGGTGTGTGTGTGTGTGTGTGTGTGTGTGTGTGGTGGTGGGTGGGTGGGTGGGTGGGTGGGTGGGTGGGTGGGTGTATGTAGTGTTGTGTGTGTGTGTGGGGGTGGTGGGTGGTGGGTGGGTGTGGTGGTGTATGTGTGTGTGTGTGTGTGTGTGTGTGTGTGTAGTGTGGGTGTGGGTGTGGGTGTGGTGGGTGGGTGGGTGGGTGGGTGGGGTGGTGGGTGGTGTGGGGTGGGTGGGTGGGTGGGTGTGTGGTGGGTGTGTGTGTGTGTGGTGTGTGTGTGTGTGTGTGTGTGTGTGTGTGTGTCCCCTCCTTCCGCACTCTCCCCACACACTCCAGCCAATTACTGTTGCTGTTTTGGTAGATAGTTTCGCTCCCTCCCTATGAGTCCACTAATTGCACGCATCTTCCCCTTCCTCGTGACTTAGCACTCATTCTCACGTGTGTTTTGTCTCCCGCTGCGTCATAAAGGTCTGCTAAGATCCTCGTTTCCCTCACCTCTTCCTCCGCGTAACGATTCTACAAATATATTGGAGTCCTTATATGTTTTCTTTTCTCTTAATTTTCATCTCAAGTTACGTACAGATTGAATTTAAGATGATTGTTGAATTTTATTTTTTTTCTTCTCTACGAACTCTCTCTCTCTCTCTCTCTTCTCCTCTCTCTCTCTCTCTCTCTCTCTCTCTCTCTCTCTCTCTCTCTCTCTCTCTCTCTCTCTCTCTCTCTCTCTCTCTCTCTCTCTCTCTCTCTCTCTCTCTCTCTCTCTCTCTCTCTCTCTCTCTCTCCTTTCTGAACACACACACATAAACACACACACACACACACACACACATACACACACACACACACACATACACACACACACACACACACACACACACACACACACACACACACACACACACACATACACACACACACACACACACACACACACACACACACACACACACACACAGATTACCTAGGAAGCCTTGTAAGGTAAGTGAGGTGGAATTGCATCTATGGGACTGAGCAAATTAACTCCAGATTATGGCTTTCATTATCAAGGTTCAGAAAGCCGCCACAAGGATCAGGGAGATGGGGAAGATAACGAGGAGGAGGAGGAGGAGGAGGAGGAGGAGGAGGAGGAGGAGGAGGAGAGGAGGAGGAGGAGGAGGAGGATAGACAGCGTATCAGAATTAGCTAACTGGAGACTCCTGTGCCATATTAATCGAAAGTTTCGTAGAGGGAACGACGATGGCTGATGACGAATAATGAAGAGGAATACAAAGAGGTTTCAAACAACAACAGTTAAATGGGTCTAAATGTACTACACTAACGAACTTAAGAGTACGAGTAAATACGAGGAAGTGTAGGGGTGTTATTCACCCATGGGTCCACGCGAGCTGGCTCGCGATCGCCAGTTTTCACTCTCTCAGTGCGAGCTTGGAGCTCATTATTACCGATCTTTGGGCAATGCTGGGACCTCACACACCACACACCCTCATCCTTGCTTGCTCAAGGGGGACAGAAACCGCCCGAATTTGTCAGTGAAAGATCCTCGGGAGCGTGAGGATTCGAATCGCCTACCCACAGAATGAGAGACCATCATGCTATCAACCTTACCATCGCGCGTTGGTATATGTGTAATCGAAAGATGTGAAAAAAGAGGAAAAATGGCAACATATTAATGGTTACTTATGTGAGGAGGAGGAGGAGGAGGAGGAGGAGGGCAAAAAGTAAATAAATCAATATATACGCGGACAGGAGAGTGGGAAGGAAAATAAATAATTGAAGCTGCTCTTCTCTCAATTGTACTCCCTCTTGCCCTCCCTCCATCCTCCCCCCGTCCATTGCGCTGCATATCTGCGTGGAGGAGAGGGAGGGAGGGAGGGAGGGAGGGAGGGAGGGAGGGAGGGAGGGAGGGAGGGAGGGAGGGAGGGAGGGAGGAAGGAAGGAAGGAAGGAAGGAAGGAAGGAAGGAAAGCCAACAATTCCTCCATTTGGGTGTAGTCATCGTCACCAGTTATTCAAAAAAAGTGAATACGAGTACCAATGAAAAGTGTGTGTGTGTGTGTGTGTGTGTGTGTGTGTGTGTGTGTGTGTGTGTGTGTGTGTGTGTGTGTGTGTGTGTGTGTGTGTGTGTGTGTGTGCGTGTGGTGTGTGTGTGTGTGTGTGTGTTTCTCTCATCCAGTTGGCATTGAGAAGGACGAACTATATGGTTAAGTTCCTCGCGGTTCTCATCATTAGTTCGTTGCATCACTACCGATAAGTGAGTCTTGTGTTCTGGTTGTCTGGTTGTGGTTGTGGTAGTAGTGTTCTGGTTGTCTGGTTGTGGAGTAGTGTTCTGGTTGTCTGGTTGTGGTTGTGGTAGTAGTGTTCTGGTTGTCTGGTTGTGGTAGTAGTGTTCTGGTTGTCTGGTTGTGGTTGTGGTAGTAGTGTTCTGGTTGTCTGGTTGTGGTTGTGGTAGTAGTGTTCTGGTTGTCTGGTTGTGTTTGTGGTAGTAGTGTTCTGGTTTTCTGGTTGTGGTAGTAGTGTTCTGGTTGTCTGGTTGTGGTAGTAGTGTTCTGGTTGTCTGGTTGTGGTTGTGGTAGTAGTGTTCTGGTTGTCTGGTTGTGGTAGTAGTGTTCTGGCTGTCTGGTTGTGGTTGTGGTAGTAGTGTTCTGGTTGTCTGGTTGTGGTAGTAGTGTTCTGGTTGTCTAGTTGTGGTTGTGGTAGTAGTGTTCTGGTTGTCTGGTTGTGGTTGTGGTAGTAGTATTCTGGTTGTCTGGTTGTGGTTGTGGTAGTAGTGTTCTGGTTGTCTGGTTGTGTTTGTGGTAGTAGTATTCTGGTTGTCTGGTTGTGGTTGTGATAGTAGTGTTCTGGTTGTCTGGTTGTGGTTGTGGCAGTAGTGTTCTGGTTGTCTGGTTGTGTTTGTGGTAGTAGTGTTCTGGTTGTCTGGTTGTGTTTGTGGTAGTAGTGTTCTGGTTGTCTGGTTGTGGTTGTGGCAGTAGTGTTCTGGTTGTCTGGTTGTGTTTGTGGTAGTAGTGTTCTGGTTGTCTGGTTGTGGTTGTGGTTGTAGTGTTCTCGTTGTGTTTGTGGTAGTAGTGTTCTGGTTGTGGTTGTAGTGTTCTCGTTGTGGTTGTGGTAGTAGTGTTCTGGTTGTGGTTGTGGTTGTAGTGTTCTCGTTGTGGTTGTGGTAGTAGTGTTCTCGTTGTGGTTGTGGTAGTAGTGTTCTGGTTGTGGTTGTGGTAGTAGTGTTCTCGTTGTGGTTGTGGTAGTAGTGTTCTGGTTGTGGTTGTGGTAGTAGTGTTCTCGTTGTGGTTGTGGTAGTAGTGTTCTCGTTGTGGTTGTGGTAGTAGTGTTCTGGTTGTCTGGTTGTGTTTGTGGTAGTAGTGTTCTGGTTGTCTGGTTGTGTTTGTGGTAGTAGGTTCTGGTTGTCTGGTTGTGTTTGTGGTAGTAGTGTTCTGGTTGTCTGGTTGTGGTTGTGGTAGTAGTGTTCTGGTTGTGGTTGTGGTAGTAGTGTTCTCGTTGTGGTTGTGGTAGTAGTGTTCTGGTTGTGGTTGTGGTTGTAGTGTTCTCGTTGTGGTTGTGGTAGTAGTGTTCTGGTTGTGGTTGTGGTAGTAGTGTTCTCGTTGTGGTTGTGGTAGTAGTGTTCTGGTTGTGGTTGTGGTAGTAGTGTTCTGGTTTGGTTGGTTGTGTGTTTGTTGTGGTTGGTAGTAGTTCTCGTTGTGGTTGTGGTAGTAGTGTTTGGTTGTGGTTGTGGTAGTAGTGTTTCGTTGTGGTGTGGTAGTAGTGTTCTGGTTGTGGTTGTGGTAGTAGTGTTCTCGTTGTGGTTGTGGTAGTAGTGTTCTGGTTGTGGTTGTGGTAGTAGTGTTCTCGTTGTGGTTGTGGTAGTAGTGTTCTGGTTGTGGTTGTGGTAGTAGTGTTCTCGTTGTGGTTGTGGTAGTAGTGTTCTGGGTTTTGGTTGTGGTAGTAGTGTTCTCGGTTGTGGTTGTGGTAGTAGTGTTCTCGTTGTGGTTGTGGTAGTAGTGTTCTGGTTGTGGTTGTGGTAGTAGTGTTCTCGTTGTGGTTGTGGTAGTAGTGTTCTGGTTGTGGTTGTGGTAGTAGTGTTCTCGTTGTGGTTGTGGTAGTAGTGTTCTGGTTGTCTCGTTGTGGTTGTGGTAGTAGTATTCTGGTTGTCTGGTTGTGGTTGTGGTAGTAGTGTTTTGGTTGTGTGGTTGTGGTTGTGGCAGTAGTGTTTCTGAACCTTACTTAATTTACCGCATCACCACGCCAGTCGTAACAGCGTGTCCTGTCTTCCCTTGTGTAGGGCATAAATGATGAAAAAATACGCATTAATATATAAATGATGAAAAAATATGCATTAATACGTATATACAACACTGGCTGACTTGGCGTTCATGTCCTTGCAGTGGCGGTGTTCTAATGCAGTATTCGAGACCCATATTGTTGAGCGAGAGAGAGAGGTGGAGAGGTGAAGAGAGAGGTGAAGAGAGGGAAAGAGGTGGAGAGAGAGAGGGGGAGAGAGAGATGAAGAGAGAGAGGGGAGGGGGTGGATGTAAAAGGTTCGCGGAAGTCATTCAAAGAGGACAATATGAATTCTGCGAAATTCGTTTAGTTTATTTCCCGAGGTACCGTGACGCTTACCTGCCGCGGGAGGAACTGTCCACGCTGCCTCAGTCGTGGCAAAGAGCCTGACTCGTACTTTAACCCTTTCACACCCAAATCTTCCCTTTGCTATAAAAAATCGTATGTTATCGAGCCATAAAATTACGAAAAGTAACTAAATATACCAAATTAGTTAGTCGACAAGGATAGTAAACAGGTCATATCTATAAAATATTGCTTGTAGTCACTAAAAATCGTCTAATGGTACACAAATTACAATAAAAATGACGTTCTTGGTCTCAAGGGGTTAATAGAAGTTCCTCACCGCACTTACTTCTCGCCGCACACTCCCGCACCCGCTCAAGGTCCCGCACGTTCACCCTTTATTGTTATATATTTTTCGTGGTTAAAAAGAAAGACACGTATCGTTAAGAGTATAATCGTTTCACTCCAATTCACCCAGAAAAATATCCTCGGAACAAGAAAAATGTGAAACTGGGGATTTTCTTTTGTAAGAGATGAGATGATGTGTATTCTGGAGTCCTTGTCCCATCACCCATCCCCAACTTTCTCCTCTGGTAAGATAGAACAAATAGTTTTCAAAAGCTGTTTAAGAAAAGAGAGGGTTTTGAAATGTCTCATGAAAAATAAGGCGTCTGTGAAGTGTCATAAAACATTATAATGATTTTTAAGGTGTCATAGGAACCAAGTGTTTGATACGAAAGTGTTCTTGAATGTAAGATTGTGGTAGTCTTGAAAAGCTTGACCTTTCTACTATTCAAATGGTGGGAAAGTTGCAGCTTAACCGTAATATTGCGTGGAAATGTGTTTGTTTTGTGTTGTGCAGTAATCAGATTTAAATAGACGAGGAGATTATTTGCTGAATATACGAGTATATATATCTTTGACGTATTTTCTATTTGTATTCATATTTCCTTTTTCACCTCATATTTTGTAACGAGATTAAGGCTTAATGGAAAGCCAGGTCCTCTTTAAGTCTGTGCTATGTATTTCTGATGCGACAACTCACTCTGTAATGAACGTCTGGCTGCGTCAACACATTATACGTTCATAATTATATTGTACAAGACGTGAAGAAAAGTGAGTAGAGGGAAAAGAAAAATAAATATATATGGAGTCTGGGGGTATATGGCTATTTGGTGGAGCAGCAGTTGATGCAGTGACGCTGTGCGGGGCGGCGGGGGAGTGGCGCGGCAGCCGTCATAGCTGTCTTTGTTGTGACATCTGTGAGAATATTCATTTGAGTATATTCAGATTGCCGCGGCGCCGCCCGCAGCCGGCTGCCTCGTACCGAGGGCCGCCGCCGCCACTCTTCATAAGTAACTTAGCGTTTTATAACTCACTGTATTTTGTAGTATAATTTAATCAAATATTATGTAATTAGTTTATTGAATTTCCATATTTTCCTTGCAAATGAACAAAAAGTTTTGGCGTTGGTCCCCACCGGCCGCCGTCCTCCCCTCGTCGGCCCTTCATTTATTCCCTCACGCCTGCCAGCTGCACGTGACTCGCACAAGGGCAAGGCGTTCACGTCCTTAATGAAGTCCAGTGTGCATGTTGCTCGCTCCTGGTTGTAT
>JACEEZ010021279.1:350000-352500 GCA_016584305.1 Chionoecetes opilio | reverse complement strand
AGTAGATGGGGCAAGGGGGAAGGATCATGGGTCAGGCGGGAGTAGATGGGGCAAGGGGGAAGGGGCAAGAGGTAAGAGCCGGGTGTACATGTAGGCCGTCGAGGGAGGGGATCGGGAAGGGGATCACGTGGCGAAAGGACAAGGATTTTGATCAATTGCGGATCTCGTTAGGGTGACTGGGGAGGCAGGGGGCAGGGGGGCGGATGCAGGGGGGTAGGGAGGCAGGGGAAGCAGTTAGGCAGGGGGGCAGTGGGTAAGGGTCATGTGCAGAGCGGATATGATTCATTCTAAAATGCAGTCATGTCTGAAAAAATATCGGACAAGAGAGAAAAAAGAAAAAAGGAAAGAGACAAAATATCCCTCGTACAGGCTGAGGAAGGTAGGATGAAAGACCAGGGTTCACGTGCTGGCTTGGGGGGGGGGGGCAGGTTTTGAGGTCACTTGAAGGGCGTGGGAGGTGAAGGGGGAAAGCTAGGTGACGTGCAGGGCCATTTTTAGGTATATTATTTAATTTTGGGTTATTTTAAGTTATTTTAGGTATATTTTAGGATATTTTAGGTTTATTTTAGGTTATTTTAGGTTTATTTTAGTTATTTCAGGTTATTTTAGGTTTATTTTAGGTTATTTTACGTTTATTTTAGGTTATTTCAGGTTATGTGAGGTTTATTTGAGGTTTATTTGAGGTTATTTTAGGTTTATTTTCGTTATTTTAGGTTATTTTAGGGTTATTATAGGTTATTTTAGGTTTATTTTAGGTTATTTTGCTATTTTTTTGGTTATTTGAGGTCTATAGGACATGGTGAGGGAAAAGAGTAGCAGGTGGGGTCACGGAGGGCAGCCAGACAGTTACAGCAAATGTGCCTCGTCTGTTAGTGGCGTGAGGGAAGAAGGGGCGAGAGGTAAAAGGTAGAGGGAATAGAGAGAATAGAGAGAAAGAAAGACAGAAGGTACTGAGAGATGAGATAGGGGATAGGGATGGAGTAAGGATAGTAAGTAATAGATAGTAAGGATAAGTAATAGTAAGGGGATAGGGATGAAGGTGAGAGAGAGAATAAGGGATAGAGAGATAGAAAAATAGGAAAGGACTGATAAATGATGTAGTAAAGGGATGGGGATGAAGGGAGAGAATAAGGGATAGAGAGATAGAAAGATAGGAAAGGACTGATAAATGAAGTCGTAAAGGGATGGGGATGGAGAGAAGGGGGAGGGAAGAGAATAATAGAGGGAGAAAATAAGGGATTGAGAGAAGGATAGACATTAAAGGGCTGAGAAATGAGATAGTAAGGGGATGGGGATGGGCGTGAGAAAGAGAATAGGGGATAGAGAGAAAGAAAGATAGGAATCGACTGATAAATGAGTAGTAAGTAATAAATGGTAAATGGTAAGTAGTAAATGGTAGTAAGGGGATGGGGATGGGCGTGAGAGAGAGAATAAGGGATGAGATACTGAGGAAGGGTAAAGGTTTGTGAGTGTGAGGGTGGTGTTGGGCGGGGTAGGAGAGGCGCCGCCCACCAGGTAGGAAGAGGGTCGCCATGCAAACGTCTGGACTTTCCATGAATAACTTTATCAGCATAGAGTTACCAGCACTGCTCTCGTCAAGTGGAATTTGTCGCTATATACATATATGAAATTTTACAGTAATATATCTCTCTCCTCTCTCTCTCTCTCTCCTCTCTCTCTCTCTCTCTCTCTCTCCTCTCTCTCTCTCTCTCTCTCTCTTCTCTCTCCTCTCTCCTCTTCGTCAACACAAAAGCACCTTCAGCATACTACCATAAAAAAGAGAGAGAGAGAGAGAGAGAGAGGAGGAGAGAGAGAAGAGAGAGAGAGAGAGAGAGACGAGGAGGAGGAGAGGAGGAGAGAGAGAGAGAGAGAGAGAGAGAGAGAGAGAGAGAGAGAGAGAGATATGGGTGGGGAGGAGCCTTGTTCTATGTTACCCTATTCTAACACTCGTAGTTTACCAGTAATACATACATAAATACTCCCATGGTACCTATTATGCATCTGTTATACATATGCATTATCAAGCACACTTCCACCACCACCACTACCAACATTCTACCCTCACTCCTCTCTTCATTTCCCAATTCCTTCAAATACCTTTAAATCTTTACCTGGCTAATGGCTGTGCTTTGTCTCGCCTCAAGTTCTCCTCAAGGACGGCTAATTACGGCTCCCCGCACACCTCTCCTCCAGCCTCTCCGAAGGGCGGCCCTGGATCAGTCTTACTCGAAATATAATAGTCATGGCTGAAGAGAGCTTAGGGTGCGATCCCTTTGTTATTCCGCTTCCTAGGGCACGCACACACACACACACACACACACACACACACACACACACGATGGTGGAGTGGTGGTGCTTGTAGATAGATGGTGGTGATGTGATACAGATATGCTGCTTGCTGCTTGTAGGTTACTAATGGTGTTATTGTGATGATCTAAGTCTGATATAGAGGACTCAAATGACATCATATTATTATTTTGGTAGTGTCACCATGATAACA
>JACEEZ010021279.1:322500-345000 GCA_016584305.1 Chionoecetes opilio | reverse complement strand
CCCTTTTCTCTTCTTTCTATAATCTCCTCCGGTCCTTTCTGAACTCCGAGGGACGTATTTCCATGGTTCTATCTTCTTTGTTTTCATTCTCTCTCCTTCTTCCTCTCTTCTCCTCTCCCCCTCTTCTCTCTTTTTCCTTCTCTCTCTCTCTCTCTTCTTTTTCCTCTCCCCTTTCTCTTCTCTCTCTCTCCCCCTTCCCCTCCCTCTCTCTCTCTCTCCTTTCCTCTCTTTTCTCTCTCCTCCCCTCTCTCTCTCTCTCTTTTCTCTCTCTCTCTCTCTCTCCCCTCTTCTCTCTCTTCTCTCTCCTCTCCCCTCTCTCCTTCTCTCTCTCTCTCATTTTCTCTATTACCCACCAATCTTTCCTTTGCCTCAACCTTCTTCCTCCCATAGCTTTCTCTTTCTTCATCTCCCTCCTTTCTTCTCCTTTCTTCCATCCCTCTTTTAGTCCCTATTTCACACCTTGCCTCAGACACTTTATCTTCCTCCCTTTCTGCCTCCCTCCATTCTTCTTCGTAAATACTATCCTTTATCCTTCCTTCCCTTCTTACTTCCCATCTTCTCTTGCATTCATCTGTTCCTCGTCTCATTTATCCCAACAGAACCCACAGACCACCATCATCATCATCATCATCATCAAGTGTTGTAAATATATCAAGGCCGCCCAAGACATTAGCCTAGCCAGTGTGTGTGTGGTTGTGTTTGGGTGTGTGTGTGTGGTGTGTGTGTGTGTGTGTGTTGTGTGTGTGTGGAGTGATTGGGAGGTGTGGGAAAAAGGGGTCGAAAAAGGTGTGAAGGGGGAGGGGGGTGGGGGAAAAAATTTTATCTAGTAGACGTGGATGGAATTTGTCTTGAGTATTTCTCATTTCGTTGCCGACAGGAGGAGGAAGAGAAGGAGAAGGAAAACAAAGAGAAGGAGGAGGAGGGAAAAAGAGGAAAAAAAAAGAAAAAAGGAAAAGAAAAAGATCAAGGGGGCATGAAACTAACCAGAGGAAAAGAGAGAGAGAGGAGAGAAGAGAGAGAGAGAGAGAGAGAGAGGAAGGAGAGAGAGAGAGAGAAGAGAGAGAAGAAGAGGAGGAAGAGAGAGAGAAGGGAGAGAGGGGGAGAGAGAGAGAGGAGAGAGAGAGAAAAGGGAGAAGGGGGGAAAGAGAGGGGGAGAGAGAAGAGAGGTGTTAACATTGCAACATTATGTGGGCGTTGCAAGTCAAGTGGGCTCCTCTGTGTTTGTAGGCAGCACGAAGAGGGATAAGAGGAGGATAAGAAGGAAGATGGAAAGGAGATGGAGGCAGAGAACAAAGGAACACAAGGGAAGAACAAACAGCAACATATCTGTCAGACCTTACGAGGCTGTCTGTGATAAACTATAACATGAGATAGTAAAGGGAAAGGGCTCCACCCCCCTCCCCCAAAAGGGAAGAGAAGGAAAAGATCTTTTATCCCATTATACACACACACACACACACACCCACAAAACACACCCACAAAAACACAACCACCAACACACACCACCACACACACACAAAACCCCAAAAAAACACACAACACACACACACAAAACCACACACACACACAACCCCCACCAAAACCATGATCCACTAACATACCCCCCGCAAAGTTTTCTCCCCTGTGACCCCTGTGACCTTCTCCCCATGACCTACCCCTTTTGACCCTCACCCCTCACCCCACGATCCCCCCCCAGGGGCGAGATAATAACAACACAGGAGGCCCTTTTGGGTGAGCTTTCGGGGGGCACTGGGGGAGGGGGAGTTTGCAAGGTGTCACAAAAGGGTAATGGCTAGTTAGTGCAGGTTCTGATCGTGTTGGCGGCCCGCGTGTTGTCTCCCCAGAGGATGTTTACACCCAACAAAGGGAGTGAGGTTGGGGGGATGGTTGGGGGGTGGTTTTTGGGGGGGGTTGGGGGGGTGGTGATAGTGGGGGGGGATGGTGGTGGTAATGAGAGTGTGAAAGTGAGAGAGAGTAGAAAAAAACATAAAGAACATAAAAAAAATAAATAACTACTACAAGAGGCCTGCGACCACGGAAATTTTTCCTGTAAATAAGTAAGAAGAATGAGGAAGGGGAGAGGAGAGAGAAGAAAGAGAGAGAGAGAGAGAGAAGAGAGAGAGAGAGAGAGAGGGAAAAAAAGAGGAGAGAAAGAGGGGAGGAAGAAGAGGGGGGAGGGAGAGAGGGGAAGGGGGAAATTAATAATCCCAAACTTTCCATCCTAAGCTGAATGATTCACTCACTCAAAGTAGGTAATGGATGTTATCTCGAGACCCCCCTCCAATAGTATTTTCCGGGGGGTACTTTCTTAAAACCTTTTTTTAACCTTACCCGTCTCTGTGGGATAGTAAAAAAAACCGACGGATGAGTTGGCTGACTGAGGCTAGTAAAGATATGGAAGATAGATAGGGGGTTGCTGATATGTTTTTTTTATGGATTTTTACTCAGTTTTATAGGATTTTTTTCATTTTTCTATGGTATTTTTTTATCTTACTGTTTTTTTGATAACTTTTTTACGATTTTTTTTTACTTTACTGTTTTACTAATTTTTTGTCATAATTTTTTATTGCTTTTTTTTTCTTTAGATGAGTTGGCTGACTGAGGCATCTCTCTATCCACAATCATGTCAAACCAGGACTCCTCAATCTATTAAACTAATCAAGACGAGAACCATCTACACGATCCATTAGTTATCCACTCCAATCGGTGCGGCTAAAGCTGAACGCCTTATTTTTATTTTCCCAAGGTGCTATTAACCCCTTCACACCCAGATCTTTCCTTTGCTATATAAAATTGTCCGTTGTCAGCCATATAATTACGAAAACTAACTTAACATACCAAATTAGTTAGTGGAAAGGTATAAACGGAAATTTTATAAAAAAATTGTTATAGTCACGAAAAATCTTTTTAAAAGGGCCCCCCAAATTACAATGGAAATTACATTCTGGGTCTCAAGGTGTTAATACTGTATTGAAGTGGGTATTGGGGGTAAGGGGGACTGGGACTAGAGCAACTTCAAGTGATTTTTTGGTAAAGAAGGGGTGGAAAGGAGAAGGTGGGGGGGATGGGGGTGGATGGGAAGGGGTACGTGGTGGTCCTTTTAAACTTCCATATGAACTTTTATGGTCCAGCTTTGATAGAATTAATTGAATCTCCCTTACAATGTGTGACCCCCTTCTGCTTCGCGACCTCAGCCACCGTGCCCTTTTTCTTCATATTATCAACAGGAGGTATTTTGTAAGATTAAAAGTGTCGAGGGAGGGAGGGCAGGAAGGGAGGTTAATGGGATGAGGGTTAAAGGGATGAGATCAAAGGGAATGAAAAAAGGGGAAAAAAGATGGAATGTGCCGAATGGAGGACGTATTCAGTGTGTTTTTAACGTTGTTATTTGGTTTTTTTTTATCTTTTTTGATGCCTATTTAATTTTGTTTTTTTTGGGTGTAGTTAGTTGTTTTAAGTTCAGAAATTTTTTTTCAAAGGGTGTTTTTTATTTGTTACATTAGGGTTTTAATTTTTATAACCATTACTTGAGGACGAGAGAGAGAGAGAGTATAGAGATAGATAGAGACTCACATCGCGAGAGAGAGAGAGAGAGAGAGAAGAGAGCGAAGATAGCAGAGAGTAGAGAGAGAGAGAGAGAGATGAATATCTCTTAGAGAGAGAAAGTCAGTAGAAGATCTCGCGCTCGCTCTCTCAGCTCCCCCCCCTATTTGGGCAGCATCCGCTATCGATCTCTATTCTATCCTCCTCTGGATATCGTAGTCTCTCTATCTTTCTCTCGAGAGAGAGAGAGAGACAAGCGGCTCGGTGAATGAAATGACAGACATAGATTTACATAGAGATCCTCGTCTGCTACTAATTCCCTGAGGACTAACATTTTTCCTCCACCGTTTTCATTATGGGAAACGAGACCAAATGAACTCTTCAAAAAATCTAACGTAGGCCGAACAGGTCTGACATTTTATAAAGTAGCTGTTTTTTTCTGTTTAATCCGTGTCAGCTGTCTTAGGCTTAGTGTATTATTTATATTTATTCTCATTTATTCTTATTTATTCTTCTCTTTCACAATTCTCTCGTTCTCATTCCTCCCCTCCACTCTTCTCCCTCCTCCCCCCCCCTCTCTCTCTCTCTCTCGCTCTCTTCTCACGCATCATCCTCTCTCTCTCTCTCTCTCCTCTCATCTTCTCTCTCTGTCTCTCTCTGTCTCTCTCTCTCTCTCTCTCTCTCTCCCTCACGTCCCCTCACCGCTGTAATCAATGGGATGGCGGATCGATGTGTGGTATTGATGGACCAAAGTCGTTATTATTCTCTGAAGTGCCCCATCAGCTCACCTTTTTTATTTTTTTATACCTATCTTATCGTCCCCGCAGAAACCACCACCACCACCACCGCCACTACCAATCAATCCACAGTTTCCGTCAGTGTTTATTTATTTTCTGTCGTTTCATTGTTATCTTTGTTGTGACCCTCGCCGATGGAGTCACGGCTTGGGTAGTACAGTCAGCTCCGTCTGTTTTTTTTTAATGTTTTTTTTTACATTTGTGCCTATAGCACCTGTAGGCAGTGTTCTCCAGAGGTGGGATGGTAGGCCCTGGAGGTTCACTTGAGGGCTGTGATGGTTGGCCCTCGCCCGTGGTGGCGCAATCAGGATTTTTATAGTGACGCCTGTGATTAGAGGCCCATGCCGCCCCCCTGTGTCCAGGGTCATATAGACCCTGCTTGTGTCCTCCGATGCACTCGCAATCGAAGGTAGAGTTATGGGGAGCATGTGGGTGTTCTTAGGCCACTCGACGGTGCAGAGAAAGATTTTAAGTGGATTTTACAGCCCTTATCGAGGATCGAACTCGGGTCACCGAGAACGCCACTCGGAGATGCTAACCACTCTGCTACCTCCTCCCCAATGAGAGAGAGGGTTGGTTGGTTTGTCTGTTTGTCCGCACTCTAACTCAATAACAAATGCTGTGTGATGGCTGTGCTACTTGGCATGTGGGTAACACTATGACCTATCACGTGTCACAATGATTTTCAGGTAAAAGGTTAAGGTCATGAGGTCACAAAATGTTAAACTCGATACAAAATGATGCTAGGTCACCAAACTTGGCATGTGGGTTGAACTTGGCCTACCACGTGTCAATGATTTTCAGTTTAAAATAAAAAATATCATAGAGGTTATCCTAAGTAGAGGTTACGAGGACCATATGGATTTTACTGTAAAATATAGGGACACCAAATTTAAAAACAAATTAGTTTGGAGTCTGGGACACCTTCACAGGGCAAAATGACCTTGACCTTGGCTTTGACCTTGAAGATAAGTAGGGTCAACTCAATGCTATACTCTGACATTATGGCTACAGGCGTGGGTCTGCGTTTTTCGAGTGCAGATATTGATCCAGGTGTTACTGTGGTCTCCTCCTCATCATCTTCCGCACATTTCTGATGTATCATTTTTGGTTGTAGAAAAGTTTCGTACGTATTCTTACTTAGTCCTATTTTCTCGTCACATTCCTCCTCCCCTCCTCCTCCTCCTCCTCCTCCTCCTCCTCCTCCTCCGCCCTCCTCCTCCTCCTCCTCCTCCTCCTCCTCCTCCGTGAGTCCGGAGTTACACCTATCCGTGTTAGTAGTATGTAGTTCAGCAGATACCCTCGCTATGGACCAATAGGTCTCCTGGTGTCTGTTACTCCTATGTAATCCTATGTAATCCTCCTCCTCCTCCTCCTTGTAAAGTTTACAAACGATCAAATGCGGACTGCGATTATAGAGAATACAATGACGTAAAGCGTCGTTGCAAGGGATTAATTAATTCGAAAAACCGCGAGTATGAAGAAAAAATTGCAAAGGAGTCCAAATCAAACCCGAAAAGGTTTTTTCAATACGTTCGAAGTAAGAAAAATGTCAAAACAAGTATTGGACCACTGAAAGATAAGAACAACATCTTGGTAAATGATAATAAGAGTATGGCGTCCGTACTCAATGACTACTTTAATGCGGTTTTTATTAAAGAAGACGAAACTCCATTACCAGAACCAGTAAACATGTTTACGGGACTCGAAAGTGATAGATTGGTAATAGGAGAGATAACAGTAGACGAAATATCAAAGTATTTGCAGAAACTTGACCCAGCAAAATCCGTGGGGGTTGACGAAATCTCGCCGAGATTACTTCGCGAATGTCATAGTCAACTTTCGCTCCCATTAAAGATTATTTTCAACAAATCGCTAATCGACAAAAATGTTCCTAGTATGTGGAAATCAGCTAATTTACACCGATATTCAAGAAAGGGAGATGGAGCCTCGCAAGTAATTATCGCCCAATTAGTCTAACGTCAGTGATTGTTAAACTATTTGAGAAAATATTGCGGGATAAAATAGTGTCTTTTCTCGATAAAAATAACTCAATATTAAACTCCCAGCATGGATTTCGTAATAAGAGATCCGGCTTAACAAACCTACTGGATTTTTTAATGCCCCATTTATTCAAACTGAGACGCTAAAATTCCCTCGGATATAATATACCTTGATTTTCAGAAAGCCATCGATACAGTTCCTCATAAGCGACTTTTGACCAAGCTAAGGGCATATGGCTTAGGAGAGCAGTTATGTACATGGATTGGCGATTGGCTTTCAAATCGTAAACAACGGGTAATAATAAATGGCGAGGCATCTGATTGGTTAGATGTTACTAGTGGGGTGCCTCAGGGCTCGGTCCTGGGTCCTACTCTTTTTCTGATATATTTTATATATAATCAATGATCTGGACTGCGGACTTGTCTCTAAAATATCGAAATTTGCAGATGACCCCAAAATTAGCGGTAAAGCATATACTAGAGAAAACTGCGAACTCTTACAACGTGATCTCGACAAGCTATCAGATTGGAGTGATAAATGGCTATTAAAATTCAATTCCGATAAATGTAAAGTAATGCATATAGGCAACGATAACCTCAAATATAACTATCAAATGCAAAATAAATCGTTAACTGAAGCCCCAGCAGGAAAAAGGATTTAGTGTCATCATCAGTAATGATCTTAAAACCAGTTCCGCATTGCCTAGCTGCCAGTAAAAAGGCGAATATGATGTTGGGCTTCATTAAACGCAACTTTGAACATAAAACTCCGAAAGTAATGACACGATTATACACGTCCTTGGTTAGGCCGCACTTAGAATATGGCAGACAATTCTGGTCGCCTTGTTTCGTAAAAGATCAAGCCAAATTGGAATCAGTGCAAAGAAGAGCAACCAAACAAATTCCATCTCTGCGAAATTCATCTTATGAAGAGAGACTGCGAAAACTTAATATGTTTTCCTTAAAGGATCGTAGAATCCGTGGGGACTTGATAGAAAAACCCTTTAAAATCCTAAAAGATTTGATGTCATTAATCAAGAGAACCTATTCGAACTTTCTCCTCAAGTGATAACAAGAAATAACGGTTTAAAACTAAACGGTCAACGTTGCATCACAGATCTCCGTAAATATTATTTCAATGTTAGAGTTGTTGATCGATGGAACAAGTTACCACCAAATGTTGTCGAAGCCAGCACAATAACTACATTTAAAAACAGACTTGACGCGCACTGTAAAGCAAATGGGTATTAATAGTGCCCTGCGAATTCATATTATAGTCCCCCGGATCGATTAGTGATAGTGATAGTTGTAGTTAGTATATTTCATATCCTATCATTCCTCACTACGAAATTTCCATGTTCCTATCTTCTCTTAGGGACATGGTACCATTTTCCAACTGTCCTCTTACATGTAGTTGATAGTTAGTAGTATGTAGTACAACAGATACCCTAGTTATGGACCAATAGGTCTCCTGGTGTCTGTTACTCCTATGTATTCCTCCTCCTCCTCCTCCTCCTCCTCCTCCTCCTCCTCCTCCTCCTCCTCCTCCTCCTCCTCCTCCTCCTCCTCCTCCTCCTCCTCCTCCTCCTCCTCCTCCTCCTCCTCCTCCTCCTTTTTCTTCTTCTCCATCTGCTCTTCTGATTCCTCTGTTTTATCTCTTTCCATCACACTTATCAACTCCTCCTCCTCCTCCTCCACTAGGACAATTCATGGAAGTATACAATTTTTACGAGTGGTTCGATGGTGGTCACGATCTATTTAATATTTATCGCCAGCTGATTCGGGATAACGCCCCACTCATCTCACACCACCTCCCAACGCCTGACATAGAGACGCCGGTGGTGGTAATCAAAGAGCAAAGGGAATCCAAGGGCCTGAAGGTATAGGTATCTGTTATAGAAGAAAGAAAAGGCTAAGAAAGTAGGGCAAGGTTGTTAATTTGTAAAAGAACGGTTTTTCTATGGCAGGGTGTGTATTGAAAGAAAGAGAGAGAGAGAGAGAGAGAGAGAGAGAGAGGGGAGAGAGAGAGAGAGAGAGAGAGAGAGAGAGAGAGAGAGAGCAGTAACAGTAATGTAATATAGGAGAGAAGTTATACTCGGTTGGTAATCTCAAAGGAATTCGATGTTTGAAATGACAGCCCGTATAAATGTGGGTGTATGTGCATGTGTGTGTGTGTGTGTGTGTGGTGTGTGTGTGTGTGTGTGTGTGTGTGGGGTGTGTGTGTGCGTGTGTGTGTGTCTGTGGGGGGGGGGAGGGGGGAGGCAGTAGATGAGTCAGCACGGAAATACTGGCGGGAGAGAGAGAAAAAAGAAGAAAATTCTGTGCTTTGAATAACTGATGTACTCGTATAACACACACACACGCGCGCACACACACAACACCCCACACACACACAACAAAAACACACACACACACACACCACACACACACACACACACACACACACACAAAACACACACACACACACACACACACACACCACACACACACACACACACACACACACACACACACACACACATAAAGGCTAGCAATGAGGTAGGCGTGACAGATGTGTATGGGAGTCTTGCATCAGCTGTGGTGACGTGTGGTGTGCACTGCCTGATGGCCTAGATTCATACATTGATGCGATGGATGTGGGTAAACAAAAGCAGATGTGTGGAAATGTGTTTGCCCGGGCTAAATGGTGGCATGCACATTTTTTCTATTTTCATGCTCTCTCTCTCTCTCTCTCTCTCTCTCTCTCTCTCTCTCTCTCTCTCTCTCTCTCTCTCTCTCTCTCTCTCTCTCTCCTCTCTCTCTCTCTCTTCTCTCTCTCTCCCTCCTCTCTCGCATCTCTCTCTCTCTCTCTCTCTCTCTCTCTCTCTCTCTCTCTCTCTTCTCTCTCTCTCTCTCTCTCTCTCTCTCTCTCTTCTCTCTCTCTCTCTCTCTCTCTCTCTCCTCTCTCTCTCTCTTTCTCTCCTCTTTTTCTTGTCTCTCTCTTCTCTCTCTCTCTCTCTCTCTCTCTCTCTCTCTCTCTCTCTCTCTCTCTCTCTCTCTCTCTCTCTCTCTCTCTCTCTCTCATCTCCTCTCTCTCTCTCTCTCTCTCTCTCTCTCTCTCTTTTCCCATCTATGTTTACTCACGGCATGACTGTGTATGTGTTTGCCAGGAAATGCTGCCCCTGTGAATTTCGTTCCTCTGACCCAGACTCGCTTTGGGGCTGAAATAATACCCTGGGGCCAGATTTGTACCCGTGACGTGGCCTGGAATGTGTTTTGAACGGAAAGCTGCCCTATGTACTTTTATCCCTTTTTCTTTTTTTCAATGGGGTTTTTTTCGTTTTATCTCTTGGTGCGTCCATGTCTTAGGGCGAAGGGGTTTTCCTTTCCCGGTGAAGGCATATGTGTGGATGTTATGTGTGTAAGTGCGTATGTGCATTTGGAGGTTTGCATATTCATGAAATAAAACCCTTTATCCTCGTTGCCTTTCTTCCCTTCTCAATTCTCCTCTCAATTCTATCCCCTTGCTATTCCCTCCCTTCCCACTGCCCTTTCCTGCCTCTCCCCTCCCCTTCCTCTCATCCCCTCCCAGCCTTCCTCACCCCCTTCCAGCCCCTCTCGACCCCTCCTAGCCCCTCTCACCCCCTTCCAGCCCCTCCCAGCCCCTCCCACCCCCTTCCAGCCCCTCTCAGCCCCTCCCAGCCCCTCTCGACCCCTCCTAGCCCCTCCCAGCCCCTCCCATCCCCTATCAGCCCCTCCCAGCCCCTCCCAGCCCCCCCCGCCTCCTCCCCTACCTGCATCCCTGATTTATGAGTTTTCGTAGACATGTCTTTACGAGGGGCGTCGCTGCCAGTCCGAACGTAGACGCAGCACACTTTGTCTCTGTCCTGCTCTCTGTTAAAGGCGGGGATGGATACGCGCTACCCAGTCTCCCTTTTAAAAGTTTTGTGTTAGAGACGGAGTGGAATAAATATATGATACAGTTTCCAGTGATATATAAGCTTACAGGAATACAGGGATACGCTATTCCTGTATTTTTGCACATCTAGGTAACCTGTACTCTTGATATATTTTTTTCCAATATTTTCTCTCCTTCTTCCATCGGGTTTTGGGCCAGAAAGCTATAGGAAAAATGTCAAACGGAGAGAATTTATAGTTTGTAGTTTTTCTTAATACGAAGGTTATCGGTGAAGTGGTGGAAGGGAGTAGATTTGGCTGTGAGTGTTTTTTTTTAACCCCTTGAAACCCAGAACGTTATTTTCATTGTATTTTGACTACCATTAGACGATTTTTAATGAATATGTACAAAATTTTATAGATATGACCTGTTTACTATCCTTGGCCACTAACTAATTTGTTATATTTAGTTATTTTTCGTAGTTTTATGGCTAACAGACGATTTTATATAGCAAAGGAAAGATCTGGGCGCGAAGGGAGGGGTTAAGGCTGTTTAGTCTATTGTATGATATTGTCTGTGTTTCTCTTCATCATTTGTCACTGTATAAACCTTGCAGAATCTCTATGATAAGGCAAGGATGTCTGGGTTAGAGGAGTTTTCCGTTATCTTGATAGTATGTATAAAGTTTTAGGGAAAGAAAACACCATCTCAATATTTACGTTAAACTTTTGCACACCCTCGTTGTTTATCAGTGTTAAACTTTCGTCGTATACTAGGAGAAATGTCAAGCTTACCGGATTTATGATTCTGTTGATAATCTATAGATAAAGTTGGAAAGGTAATTACATATTTCAACACCTGTACCGATATGTTACGCTCATATTCACGGCCCCCCTTCACCCCTCTTCACCCCCCTTCACCCCTTTCACCCCCTTCACTCCCTTCACTCCACCCCTTCATTCACCCCTTCACGCCCAGATCTTTCCTTTGGCATATAAAATCGTCTGTTGTCAGCCATAAAATTACAAAAACTAACTTAATATACCAAATTAGCTAATGGACAAGGATACTAAACAGGTCATATCTATACAATATTGCTTATATTAAAAAAAAATCGTCTTATGGTATACCCAAAATACAGTGGAAATTACGCTCTGGGCCTGAAGGGGTCAAAAATCCTCTTAGCGTGTACCATAAAGTGAAAAAAAAACCTTCAACTGATCAACATTGTTATTCATCCACAAATCCGACGCAAAAGAAATAAAAATTCTAATATACATAAACTTAAATCTCAAAGTCTAGACGCTGGTTATTATTTGTAAAACCTTTTTGTGCAACACGAGGGAGAAGAAACTAAACTTGCCTCATTGTTTTTGGTTTGTCCTTATGATATGCAAGGCGTGAGGGAGAGGAAGCAAGGCGGGGACACCTGCATATATTTCCAACAATGATTATTTTCCTTCGTCACCCCGCAGTTTTCAGACAATGTTCGGCGTCGTGCAAAAATACCAAACCAGACTGTTGTTAAATATGACATGAGGTGCATGGGAGGGGAGCGAAATATAGACTTACCTTTGTGGATGTTTGAATATTTGCAGGAGAAGTAGTTTGGATTCTGATATGTCCTCAAGCTCCTCAGACAACGAAGAAAAGACGGAGGGCCAGAGGACTAGTTGTATTGACTTTCTCTTCTAGTCACGTTCTTGTGCTTAGTAACTCATGTAATATTGTCTTTGTTATGTTGGAGAGAACTTGTGTGTGTGTAATAACTTTATTGTTTCCTTATACCTTATGCAGAGAGAATTAGGCGAGAAGATAATATGCTCATGAGCTCAGCTGGGCTACATGTCAAAGTTAATATTATTTTTATGCATTATTTTACCGCTTTGTCATAGTTTTTTTTTTTTATATATTTGTACATTTATAATTCTTTTTCTGTTCATTTTTTCTACTTCATTATTCTGCTGCTTTGTCATCTGTTTTCTAGCTTATTTTTTTATTTATATTTGTGCATATTTTTTTTTGTGTGTGTGTATGTATATATTTGTACATTTATCATTCTTTTTCTGTTCATTTTTTCTACTTCATTATTTTGCTGCTTTGTCATCTATTTTCAAGGCTTTTTTGTATCTATATTTGTACATTAATGATTTTTTTTCTTTCATTTTCTACTAATTTCCTTTTTCCATGTCCGAGGTAACTTTTCGCACGCCGAGAAAGTTGATGATCTTCTGTCGGTGAATTAGCTGCCATTACGTTTTACTCTCTTTTTTTTCCAGCCCTTTCTTTTTCTTTCATTCTCTGTGTACCTCAATCACATATTTCTTCTAAACTTTCTTTTTAACACTTCCTCGACTCGTAATTTTTTTTCTTCGCTCATTTGTCGTTCCTCTATTATTTCTTTCATCTTTTACCTTTCACCTTAATTTTCCATTCTCTTTGGTCTTCCATCTTTTTCTTTCATTTTTTCATGCCTTCTTTTTTCTTTCTTTTTTTCAATAGATAAAAGGACGTAATTAATTAATCTCGTCACAAAAGTAGGTCATATCCCACGTTAATCCGCGTCAGGTCTAACCCAGGTCACAGGAAGGCGGGAGGTCACGTGAGGTACGGCAGGTCAAAATTACCTTATGTCACGGTAATGGTGGCAGGTCAAACGCATTACAGGACATTGTTAGGTTAGGTCACTTAGGTCAATGGTGGGGTCAGAGAGAGAGAGAAAGAGTCAAACGGACAGACATAGAGATAGATAGATAGATAGATAAATAAATAGATAGATAGATAGATAGATAGATAGATAGATAGATAAAGGTAGAGGCTGACTAATAGAGGCAGATAAAGACTGAAAAACAAGCACAAGAGGAACACATGAATAGATAGATGGATAGATAGAGCGATAGATAAACAAATATATGAGTAGATAGAGGGCAGACAAAGACAGATGGACTGACACACACACACACACACACACACACACACACACACACACACACACACACACACACACACACACACACACACACACACACACACACACACACACACACACACACACACACACACACACACACACACACACACACACACACACACACACACACACACACACACCACACACACACACACACACACACACACACACACACACACACACACATCACGGACACGGACACACACACACATATTCATTAAAACAAAACTTCGCTGCTAAATATACAGACTTCAGAGATTCTCAGAAACAAATGTTAATGATTATGTCAAGTTGCGCAAAAGATTAAGAAGTTTTGAGAGAGCGAGATTAAAAAATTGCAAAAGTTTTTTTTTTCTTTTCATTATTCGTGGCGCCAAAAGATTGATGTGCATGAACTAACTTTTCCACATACATATTAATGGTCTGAGTTTTTCTAGTTTGCTCTTTTTCTTATTCCTGGTGTGCGTGCCCTGACCAGTCTCTCTCTCTCTCTCTCTCTCCCTCTCTCTCTCTCTCTCTCTCTCTCTCTCTCTCTCTCTCTCTCTCTCCTCTCTCTCTCTCTCTCTCTTCTCCTCTCTCTCTCTCTCTCTCTCTCTCTCTCTCTCTCTCTCTCTCTCTCTCTCTCTCTCTCTTTCTCCGTCTCTCTCATTGTGTGTGTGTGTGTGTGTGTGTGTGTGTGTGTGTGTGTGTGTGTGTGTGTGTGTGTGTGTGTGTGTGTGTGTGTGTGTGTGTGTGTGTGTGTGTGTGTGTGTGTGTGTGTGTGTGTGGCAAGTACTCGCATCGCTCCATCAGGATTAACCAAACCATTCTTTTTTTTACCTTTTTTTTGCGTTGGGTAGGAGAACTTATGGCATTGTTTACAGACGGGAAATATATGATTGTACCCAGCTAGCGTGCTACACCTGCCTGCCCTCTATCCCCCCTCTCACCCCCACTACCTGTCTCCCTCCCTACCTCCCTCACCCCTACTGCCTATGGCCTCCTTACCTCCCCACTGTCCCCTCCCTCACGCCCACTACCTGCCTCCCTCCCTACCTCCCTCACTCTCCTCCCCAGCCAGCCAGGTACGTCACACCACTCCCCTTACCTACTTTGTCACGTCTCCCCAACTCTCCCCAACTCCCCCCCACTGTGCTGCTGTCAAGTCGTCCCTCCTGCGTGCTTTTCTCTTTCGTTCTTTCCTCATTTTGTACTGTTCTTATCTCTCATCTTATCTCCTCTGTTTGTAGTTTCGTATCCTCATAATCTTTATCTTTTTATATCTTAGGGTTTGGCTCCTTCATTATGTAGTGTTCTTTCCTATTATCTCTTATCTTATCTTCTCTGTTTGTAGTTTCGTACCCTCGTAACCTTTATCTTTTTACATCTTAAGGTTTGCTCTCTTGTTTGTACCTGCATCGTATCTTATTTATCTTTGCTTGTCCCCTTTCTTCCACTCTTTTTCCTCATTTTGTACCGTTCTTATCATATATTTTATCTTCTCTGTTTGTAGTTTCGTACCCTCGTAACCTTTATCTTTTTTATATCTTAAGGTTTGCTCCCTCATTTTGTACCTGCATCGTATCTTATTTATCTTTGCTTGTCCCCTTTCTTTCCTAATTTTGTACCGTTCTTATCTCTTATCTTATCTCCTCTGTTTGCTGTTTCGTACCCTCGTAACCTTTATCTTTTTTATATCTTAAGGTTTGCTCCCTCATTTTGTACCTGCATCGTATCTTATTTATCTTTGCTTGTCCCCTTTGTGAACGTCCTACCCTTTGTGAACGTTCTACCCTTTGTGGTCTTTACCCCCTCCTTATTTTTTCTTTCTTTCCTTCCCTCACAAAGCCCTCATCACTCTTACCTCAACCCTCACTCCCGTACGCTCCTCATGTCTCCTCATATTCCTGCAAAGTTCCCCATCAATTTTTTCTTTCCTTCCTTCCCATAAAATGGCCATTCCTCATTTTCTTCTCACATGCCCTTGGTGGGTCCTCTGTTTACACCACACACACACACACACACACACACACACACCACCAACCACACACACACACCACACACCACCCACACACACACCACACACACACCACACACACACACACACACACACACACACACACACCACACACACACACACACACACACACACACACACACACCACACACACACACACACACACACACACACACACACACACACACCACACCCACAACACACACACACACACAACCACACACACACACACACACACACACACACACACACACACCCCCACACACACACACACACCACACACCAACACACACCACACACACACACACACACACCACACCAACACACACACACACACACACACACACACACACACACACACACACCAACACACACACACAACACACACCACACACACACCACACCACACACACACACAACACACACAAACACACACACACACACACACACACACACACAACACACCACACACACACACACACACACACACACACACACACACACACACACACACACACACACACACACACACACACACACACACCACACACACACACACACACACACACACACACACACACACACACCACACACCACACACAACACACACACACACACACACACACACACCACACACACACACACACACCACACACCACACACACACACACACACACACACCACACACACACACCCACCCACACCACACACACCACACACACCACACAAGCACCACACACCCCACCACACCACCACCCACACCCAAACCCACACCAAAGCCACCACCACACCCCGCCGCCCCCCAACACACACCGACCACGATCTTTCCATTAGATTGCTGCTTCCATCAACTTTCAGCTTACAGAATGAGCTCACCGACCATTAATAAGGGGAGGTAATCTAGAGGCTAAAAGTGATAGAGCAACACTGACGACCTGCCAACTCGACGGCAAAGTTGAGGTTATGTTATTGTGTTGCTGCCGAGACGTGGAAGAGCCGGGAAAGGAGGGGAGGACAAAAGAGGAAAAAAAGAGGGAGGGAAAAATTAGCGAGGTCTCACAAATGGAAAAAAGAGAAAGATACAGACGTCGAGGAAACTAAAGAAAAAAACAAAGTTGATGAAGAAAAAGAAACTGAGTGGGAAGGGGAATGGAAAATAAAAAAAGAGAGAGAGAGAGAGAGAGAGAGAGAGAGAGAGAGAGAGAGAGAGAGAGAGAGAGGAGAGAGAAGAGAGAGAGAGAGAGAGAGAGAGAGAGAGAGAGAGAGAGAGAGATTAATTCATTCATGCATTCAGTAAAACACTACCGTCACAGGATCGGTAGTTCAATCTTCACTCAAAGGCAAAAATAGCACCCATATTTTTACAGACTTTGATGTGGGTTCAGGGGTTCTGGCAAGATTAATACGTAAAGCAGAGGGGCAGTAGAGTTGCGTGGCGTGTGTGGCAGGGGTTGGGGGGCAGGGGTTGGGAGGCAGGGGTAGGGGAAGGGTGTGAGAGTGTAGGGGAAACGTATAAAAGAGGGGAGAGGAAGAGGGAGGATAACGGACTGACTTGTGGGCTTGTGGTAAGGGGATGTGGAGGGGGAAATAGAGAGGATGAAGGAGAGGATTTAGGGGAAGGGAGGGATAGAGGTGGATAAGGGGAGGTAGATGTATGTATGTATGGAAAGAAGGACTAGATGACCATAATAACATCTTTTGGTATTGCTTCTACTACTACTATTACTATTATTACTACTACTACTACTACTACTACTACTACTACTACTACTACTACTACTACTACTACTACTACTACTACTACTACTACTACTACTACTACTACTACTACTAACTACTACTACTACTACTACTACTATTACTATTATTACTACTACTACTACTACTACTACTACTACTACTACTACTACTATACTACTACTACTACTATACTACTACTACTACTACTACTACTACTTCTACCGCTATTAAAACTACTACTACTACTACTACTACTACTACATCTACTACTACTACTACTACTACTACTACTACTACTACTACTACTACTACTACTACTACTCACTACTATCTACTACTACTACTACTACTACTACTACTACTACTACTACTACTACTACTACTACTACTACTACTACTACTACTACTACTACTACCATTACTACTTACTACTACTACTTTTACTACTAATGATGATAATAATCCTAATAATAATAATGATAGTGATGGTAATAATGATAATAATAATAATTATAATAATGGTAAAAAAAAGAAGCGATGATAGTAATGATTAAAAGTGATAATGATGTTGACAGCATGAAAAATGAACTGTGAGAAAATTAATTATGATATGGTATCAATATCATAATTAAATTTCTCATTGTTATTTTTTATCATTTCATAGTTATTGTTTCTTATTATTATTGTGTATTCAGTCATTTTATTCTTTATTATTTCATTGTTATTTTTATTATTTCATTGTTATTTTTATTATTTCATTGTTATTTTTATTATTTCATTGTTTTTTTATTATTTCATTGTTATTTTTATTATTTCATTGTTGTTTTTATTATTTCATTGTTATTTTTATTATTTCATGGTTATTTTTATTATTTCATTGTTATTTTTATTATTTCATTGTTGTTTTTATTATTTCATTGTTATTTTTACTATTTCATTGTTATTTTTATTATTTCATTGTTATTTTTATTATTTCATTGTTATTTTTACTATTTCATTGTTATTTTTATTATTTCATTGTTATTTTTATTATTTCATTGTTATTTTTATTATTTCATTGTTATTTTTATTATTTCAGCACTAACTAAACTAAAAAACAAAAAAAACATTAAAACTAGCACAGGTATTATCGTGATATATTTGCGGTACGTTTTTTATTTATTATTTATTTATTCACCATCCCCCCCCTGGCCCCTCCCTGGCTTATGGTCTGTCTTAATGGACGCAACGTGTAAGCGGCCAAGCATTCAATACAGATAATGGAAGAAAACATTCCGGGGTCCAGTCAGACGTTATTAAATGCACTCGTTCATGTTAAATTCATCACTTTCTGTAGTTGTTGTTTTTTACTCTTCTTTTTACTCCTTCTTACTCCTTTATTCCTTTTTACTCCTTTATTCCTTTTACTCCTTTTACTCCTTTTACTCCTTTAATTCATTTTACTTCTTTTTTACTCCCTTTTTTTTACTCCTTTTACTCATTTACTTCTTTTTCTACTCCTTTTTTTACTCATTTACTCCTTTTTTACTCCTTTTTTACTCCTTTTTTACTCCTCTTTTTACTCCTTTTTTACTCCTTTTTTACTCCTTTTTTTACTCCTTTTACTTTTTTTTTACTCCTTTTTTTACTCCTTTTTACTCCTTTTTACTCCTTTTTTACTCCTCTTTTTACTCCTTTTTACTCCTTTTACTCCTTTAACTCCTCTTTTTACTCCTCTTTTTACTCCTCTTTTTACTCCTTTTTACTCCTTTTTACTCCTTTTACACCTTTAACTCCTCTTTTTACTCCTTTTTTACTCCTTTTTTACTCCTTTTACTCCTCTTTTTACTCCTGTTTACTCCTTTTACTCCTTTTTACTCCTTTTTACTCCTTTTTTACTCCTTTAACTCCTCTTTTTACTCCTCTTTTTACTCCTTTTTACTCCTTTTACTCCTTTTTTTACTCCTCTTTTTACTCCTCTTTTTTTTTTTTTTTTTTTTTTTTTTTATACTCCTCTCTACCACATACACACTATTTTACTATTTAATTTTTTACTCTATATATTTATTTATTTGTTATATTTTGCCTTTGTTTTGCTCCCTGTATTGTTTGCATGAATGTGTGTGTGTGCTTTTTATTTTCTCCCTCTTTCTTCCTCTCCCTTGCTTTATTTTTTGTATTTATTTTATGCATACAGAGTGAATACAGGCTGTGGGAAAGGGAAAGTGTGTGTGCGTATGTGTGTGTGTATCTGTGTGTGTGTGTGTGTGTGTGTGTGTGTGTGTGTGTGTGTGTGTGTGTGTGTGTGTGTGAGTGTATGTGTATGGTGTGTGTGTGTGTGTGTGTGTGTGTGTGTGTGTGTGTGTGTGTGTGTGTTCAACCTAGGACAAGGCTAAAATTGAATTCTGAGATCCTTTAAGCCACACGTAGAATCCTGGAGGAAGAAGAGGAGGAGGAGGAGAAGGAGGAGGAGGAGGAGGAGGAGGAGGAGGAGGAGGAGGAGGAGGAGGAGGAGGAGGAGGAGGAGGGGAGGAGGGAGGAGGAGGGAGGAGGGAGGGGAGGAGGAGGAGGAGGGTGCAGTGTTAGGAAATGGTGCTACAACAATAGGTTATGTTGGCAATGGTGGTTGTGGTGTGTGTGTGTGTGTGTGTGTGTGTGTGTGTGTGTGTGTGTGTGTGTGAGTGTGTGAAGCGGTCATGACGGGTCTGGAAGATTAAAGAAGATGGATGAAAGTGAAGAAGATGGGTAAAGAATGTCGCAGTGGCTTCAGGTAGGAGAGGTTGTTAGGTGAACGAGGGTAATTGGGTGGTTGGGTAGTCCATGAAGGTGTAAGGAAGTGGATGAAGAGAGAAGAATGTGCTATGGCTATGGATGGATGAAGATGGATGAATATAGATGTTTATAATAGAGTAGTTAATGGCTTTTGAGTGAGGAGCATACAGAAACTTGTAAATGTATGTATGTATGTAATGTATGTAAATGTATGTATATAGAGACTTGTAATGATAGGGTACAAGCAAGCACAAGTGAGTAGTTTAATTTCAATCCATTTTTATTTATATCATCATTTACATCACTACCATTTATTTCATCATTTTCAATATTAGTATTATTATTATTATTATCACCATTCATTATTACTATTAGCATTATTATCATCATTAGTGAGTATGAATCCACTTCTTGCACCTGGCTTTAAGTGGATGAGGGTGGATGAAACAGTCTGTCTCACCTCACCGCCTTCTTCCACCTTTAATACTTACTGAATATATTGATGGTGGAAAAGTCTCACCCTCTCGAGAAGTAAAAGGAAATTGACTTTATCAGAATTCACTCTTTGGTAACTTTTCTTTATTTTCGGGAGTGGCCTTTACTAAGATTTCTATTATTCTGTATTTTTGATGTTACACAGCGCTCGGCCACTCTTTAAAAGCCTCTATTCAGATTTTATTCGGCCATGATCTGCTCAGACAAAAGTAAAAAGAAGAAAAAAGAGAGAATATCCGCAAACATTTCCCTGGTTTGAGAAGGGTTGACTGTTCGCTCTGCTGTAGTGTATCATAGTGAACTAATGCTGAAACATAAAGTTGGTTCAGCTAAGAGCTTAATGCAAGAATACACTGTGGCTCAGGAAACGGACTCTGAGGTTTGTTTCCTGGCTCTCCTGTAAGAAAATGATAAGCGTTGAGTTGCCTGCAATGCTCGACTTCAGAGGAGCAGAAAAATGGCCTCAAGTCATGAAGAAAGTTTTCCGAATTTTCTTTTAATGGCTCGGACTTAAAACCTCGCAACAAGTCTATATCTTTCCCTTCTAACTTTATTCCTATTATATTTATCTAGCTGGAATGATGGAATTATATTTAAAGCCACCGATACAGAGAAGAAATATAGTATTACCATATCAAAGCCAGTCCATTAAGACCTTTACCTGCCTATTAGACAATGTATTTATTTAGAGTACTGAATGGACTCAGTCGTCAGGTAGTTAGTGCGGAGTCCTTAGGGAGCTTTAAATGTAGGCTAGACAATTTCATGGATGGGGATGAAAGGTGGATGTAGGTAGTGTTAAGTATCAGGAACTACCACGTGTAGGTCTCACGGCCTCTTGTAGCTTCCTTATTTTCTTATATTCTTATGTTCTTAGTTGCGTCCACCCATCTCGTTCCAAGTCGCCGCTTATCCACCGCCGACACAGACACTCCCCTTGCGGCCACTTCGCACACCTCCATGCCAGTATTTACATCTAGAAACGTTCAGGTCATGGGTATAAAAAATAAGAAAGATAACCCATTAAAACATTGGTGTAATCACGTCCTTAATTACGGCAGATAAAGACAGTGAGGATGAGCTTTTTAGATTGTTTTTTTCCCCCATTTTCATTTTTTCTTCTTTTTTTCCCCCATTTTCATTTTTTTTCCTTTTTTTTCCCATTTTCATATTTTTCTTCTTTTTTTCCCCCCATTTTCATTTTTTTTCTTCTTTTTTTCCCCCATTTTCATATTTTTTCTTTTTTTTCCCCCATTTTCATTTTTTATCTTCTTTTTTTCCCCCCATTTTCATTTTCATTTTGTTCTTGTTTTCCCCCCCATTTTCATTTTTTTTCTTCTTTTTTTTCCCCCATTTTCATTTTCATTTTGTTCTTGTTTTTCCTCCCATTTTAATTTTTCTTCTTTTTTTCCCCCATTTTCATTTTTTTTTTTTTTCCCCATTTTCATTTTTTTTTTCCCCCCCATTTTCATTTTCATTTTGTTTTTGTTTTTTCCCCCATTTTCATTTTTTCCCCAATTTCATTTTGTTTTTGTTTTTCCCCATTTTCATTATTTTTTTGCTCCCCTTTTCATTTTTGTTTTCTTCCCTCATTTTCATTTTGTTTTTGTTTTTATCCCTCATTTTAATTTTCCCCCATATTAATTTTCCCCATATTAATTTTCCCCCATATTAATTTTCCCCCATATTCATTTTCCCCCATATTCATTTTGTTTTTGAAGTGTACAGTTTAAGTTGATGGTCTTATTTTGCCGTCCGCCTGATGTGCTCCTGTCCTGCACTCTGCCTGCTATGATTGCCCTGATCGATGATTACCAATTATTTCTGTGTGTCTGTGTTTGGCGGTGATGTGATGTGCGTTTAGCAGTAATGGCCAACCCGGTAGTGTGTGTGTGTATGTGTGTGTGTGTGTGTGTGTGTGTGTGTGTGTGTGTGTGTGTTCTTTGGGGACTAATTCGTATAAGGGATAGGTAAAAGTAGGAGTCTGGTTTTTTATTCGTCTCTCTCTTTCATACCTGTTCGTCTGTTTTTTAAATCATTATATATATTTTTTGTCTGTCCGTTTGCCTGCCTGTTTGTCCTTGTCGTCTTTTCTCTCTCTATCTATCCCTCTAAACCTATTATAATAACAAAGCTTTGGGTATTCGCACACGCATATGTGTATCTATGTAAATAGATGAGACGTATACGAAGGCATTTACAGTACTACTCAGTAAACACACACACACACACACACACACACACACACACACACACACACACACACACACACACACACACACACACACACATACACACACACACACACACCTGGCTGTTATCAGGAA